>KZ347861.1:27183-40955 GCA_002352805.1 Teladorsagia circumcincta | reverse complement strand
ATAGGCAAGAGCCCATGCGCTAGTGAGAGGGTACCATACTTGACTCTAGCCGCTTTCCCACGCTCTCGAATCGCTAGGATCGCTGAAAACCAATTGGCAAAGTCTGACATCTGCCTGTCGACTGACCGAAACATCGATAGATAGTGGTTGTGCTGAGATTATAGACGAATAGTGATGGGCACTTCCAGAAGAGCATGATGACAACGAGTTTGACCAGAGATTCGAAAGACTGCTGCTGGAAAGTGGTGATGAATATGAAGAAGCGCTTCAAAATGATGCTGACGGAGAGGGTGACGCTCTTGTTTTCCCACCCGATGAGGACGCTGGCTCCGAAAGCGGTGAGGAGACCAAAGAGGACGATAACGATGAAGATTCTAGGGAAGATCAAGTTGAGGCACTCGACCGATGGGAGTTCACCGAAGAATCTGGCTGCCATAACGATGTATTCAACTGCGTGGAGCCGATCGATTATTATCAATTATTTCTGAACGGCGAGTTGCTCGAAATAGTGATTACTGAGACGAATCGGTATGGTAAAAAGAAAAAGACCGATTGGATAGATACGGACGCAGAAGAAATAAAGAAATTCGTTGGATTATGCTTGCAAATGGGTCTGGTCCGTATGCCGAAGTTACGGGATTACTGGTCGAACAGAACTGGATTAGGAAGCCATTCGATCGCCAGCGATGTTATGAACAGGAACGATTCGAAAATTTATTGAGCTGCCTACACTTTGCCGATAACGATGGAAATACGTCATCTCGACTTTGTAAGATTCGTCCAATTCTGGAAGAGTTCAACAAATCGTTTGGAAGAATGTACAAACCAGGAAAAGAACTTTGCATCGATGAATCGTTGATACCATTCAGAGGGCGCATTGTATTCAGGCAGTACATTCCATCCAAGGGCCACAAGTATGGTATCAAACTGTTCAAACCTTGCTCAAATGGTGGGTACACATCAAGGATTAAGGTTTGTGCAGGCAAAGAGGAAGCGTTGCCGATTCTGTCATTATGGAGCTAATGCAAAACTACCTAGATCAGGGCCGCGACCTGTGCACCGACAATTGGTACACTAGTATACCACTAGCAAGAGCCTTACTCATTGTCAGACGAAAAACCAACTTGATTGGAACTTTGAGGAAGAATCGGAGAGGATTACCTCTAGCAGTCAAGACCAAGAAATTGAAGCAAGGAGAAAGCTACTCCCAACGGGACCCAGATGGTATAATGATTTTGAAGTGGAAGGATAAGCGTGAAATCCTTATGCTGTCGACCAAGCACGATGACCGCTTCAATGCCAAAAATAAGCCGACTGTCGTGGAGGAGTATAACCAGATGAAGGCATTTGTCGATTTGAGCTCAAATGGCGGCTTATTCTCCCTTCATAAGAAAGAACACGAAGTGGTACATCCGACTTTTCTTCCACCTTCTGACGCAAGCCGCGTTAACAAACTCCTGGTTTCTACATTGCAACGCAAGAATGACAAAAATAAAGCTGAATGACTACAAAATTAGCTCGTGGAATCACTGTTGGATTGCAATAGAAGCCGCATGCCCAGCTCCACTCACATACTTGAAGAATTAGGTGAAGCGAAGACGAATGAGCGCAGACGATGTGGAAGCTGTTACAAAGAAATGTGCAAGACTCAAGGACACGCATATGCTTCATCTCATACCAGAAGAGTTCGGACCCGTTGCAGCAAATGTAGACACTATTTTTGTATAAAGTGTTTTCAATTCAAACGTAAAAAGTGTGGCAATTAGATATCATCAAACCTTTTCTTTAAAAATTTAATAACTCAATAACCAAAACTTATTTTCACGGACCACACTGTTTGTAATAACGTCTCTATATTATGTATACATTAAAGGAAGAAGTTATTTGAAAAAAAAATTAAAAATTAACTAAAGAAATCAAATTACAAGACTGTGGTATGACATCATGTCACACGGTCCCACGCGGCCGACAGAGTGTGGTATGACATCATACCACGCGGTCGCCAACGTGTTAAGATAGGAGGAGCTACCGTCAATAGCTGGTACATGTTTACAAGTATTCTGAGAACCGATATCATGAAGTGAAGAATGAAAGGATGCGAGCACAAGGACCTACCATTATCTGTCCTCTATGCGATGAAAAGTTACCGATTCAATTTGACCTAATTGATCATTGTTAAGAATGGCACTCAGGAGGTGGCGCTCATGGTAGGCATTGTAGTGGCCAAGAACACCTAGAGCATATTTTTCTGTTCTGGCATTAGGTAGTCAATAATGGGCGCGAAAAAGGGCGTCGGCGGTAAAAAGCAACATATGAAATCCATTGTGAAGGACTCTGTGTGATTCTCCTCCTTTTCTGTTGCGAAGAAGTCGTCATCTCCCACGTCCCGCTTCTCATCTCTCTTCGCAGTGGGTTCTTCCCCAGTCGAGGGGTAAGCCTTTTTTCTTAATCTGAACCCGTAAGGTTCAATGGAACCATCACACTTTATTGCAAATCGTTCGCTCGTTCTTTTTTCTGTCGTGTAATGAAAATGAAGTTTATTTGTAAACAGAGAATGCACCTCTTGTGCTCAGTTCATTACCGTTCACCTTCAATTTTTCGCATTTTCTTTTCGGTCCTACGGCATAACTACCTTTAAAATTACACGGTTTGCATGAGGGGTTTCCGAACGAACAAGACTACGTGGTTTCGTTGTGTGACTGTAATATTTTTTGAGCTCTGGTATTTAGTAAGTCCCACCAGTTCAGCAGTGCTTTTCCAAAGAGTGCAAAAAAGCTGTACTTCTTTTTTTCGCAAATCGAAGGATGAAACGAAAACTGGATCTGTATAAGACTAATGTGGGTGGCGCTTTTCAGCCTTGCTTATCTTTTCCCTCGATCCAGAACATGAAACATTCACTGAATTATTGTGTTGAAGAGAGAGAGGAGGGCAAAGCAGGTCATGGGTGAGCGGCCGCCCAAGCGTAGATCATATTGAGCGGCGCGGCCGCAAGACCACTCGCGAAGGGGTACGGTGCAGGTGGTTCTATCGTAACCATACTGAGGATAACCGTACCCCCCATGACCTCTCCCTATAAAAGCGGCTGGAGGTTCTGATGGCAGTTTCTTCCCACGGTCATCGCCTACGCCTCCACCGTCGTCGCCTCCACCGCCGTCGCCTCCACCGCCATCGCCTCCACCGCCGTCACTGCCACCGTTGTGCCCCCACAACCGTCGTCTCGCCACCGTCGCCTCTACCACCGCAACCTTTTCACCTCGTCATCCCAGACCACATCAATTGCTCGTTGATCTAATGTTTTTTGTTTGTTAATAAACCCTTGAGTTTAGAAAGCTGTTGTGGCAGAGGAATAGCCTCGAATCCTACACCTGTCCTTTTTGGGGGAAAATACCATACAACTGGTGAGTTAGGTGTAACCGCGTAGGAAAGGACTCCAGTACAGCAGAACTGAGGGTTCAAACAAGTAGAAAGGACACTGCCTATTGTACATGCTTTCCGAACGTGCGATATCGCAACGATGGAACTATATTACTATATTAGCGAGAGCTCATGTGGATCACGAGTTGAATTCAGCTCTTCTAAATTTATCCACGGAAGTGCGGGAGTATCTAGAGATGCTACGTATGAACGTTCTAGCATAAGATAGTCACAATTGGAGCGTTAGTGATGACACCGCCAACATTTCAGAACACACTTCAACTACATTATACAGCGTGTTTGGAAGGTAAATCGCGACAAAAACTCTAGGCTGTTTTTTGTCTCTAGAGATGATCTCTGGAGTCCGATAAAAAAATACAAAATCAGGTCAGGATGGAGAGATGCCGTTGACATGACTTCCATGATGGTGCGTGCCGATGGCATAAGGCTGTTTAGAACCCCTGGCGACCCTAGCGGCAAGGGCTTTCTTGTGGGTGAGGTCAAGTGGCTTAGTTGGATAGACCGTGTGCAAGATAAAAGTTTCAGTCATGTCACGCTGCTCCAATTTAAATGGTTACAAGCACATTCATCTAGAGGAGTAAGCTCGCACGACACACGCAACACCATATGGTATGATGTAAAATTAGCTACTCTTATGGTGACCGAGGACTACCGGCGAGTTTGTTTTCGATTGCATAACAGCAACAACAACGTTGATTCGTTTGAACATTGCTCTAGCATTGCCCATGAATGGAAGATAAATAAATATTCCAGCGTTTCTCCTAGGCGGCACAATGACAAAAGGAGATGTGTCGAAGTTGCTGGAAGTAATCCGACAACTTAAGCCGAGATTCTACCCTAGGACGATGGTAATAGATGAGTCGCAATGTTTTAAGAACGTCTTTCGTAACGCCTTTTCCGAAAACTAACCCAGCTGCACTGTTGTCAGACCCATATCGCGGAGACTTAGAAGCGAAAAACGAGGGAACTCGTTCATGTGGGTTTGTTCCATGAATTATGAGAGCGTATGATCAGCTTTTCTTTAGGCTGATAACTCAAGGGTTTTGAGCTACGCTTTGCCGAAATTCTTGTCTATTTGAGAGCCGAGGAACAGGCTCAGATGGTCGGCTATCTCAAAAAACCTAGGGTTACCACTCCCGCTTCCTAAAGCCCACAAACTCTGACTCCTAGAAAAAATTCCGGCCAAAACCAAGTCACTGGCCTCTTCCGCAAACAGAGCAGCTGTAATGGACACCACAATGATCAGCGAAAGATGGCATCGTACCGCCATAGACGACATTTTGTACCGGAGTGCAAATTTTCGCCTCGACAGCCTAGTGAAATTGTTTATAGGAGACGTGAAGGAAAATTCTAATCTATTGGATAATGGTATATCATTGCCTTCTTCGCAGTTTGGTGCTGCGCCAGTACAAGTTGCTTTTAGGACCGTAAACGGCTTGTCAAGAGCTCGCATCGCGCCTTGGAATAAATTAAACCTCACCGCAAGGCAGCCACGTACTACGCAGACTACGCAGATAATATTCGTTTCACAGAGAGGGAAACATGGCTAGCTGAATCTTTGAAACCGGAAAAGAACTTCACAGCTCTGTGGGAGGGAGATGCCATTGCAACTTGATGGTATATCTCGTTAGATAATATTGGATCAGTCGACCGATTGTTACTGCTTTGCTTCAAGAGTAACGTGCACAGTCTAATATGTGATGTGTGCCCCTATCCCTGAGGATGCACGTGCCTGGATAATAGGAGCGGGGTTAGCTGCATTCACAGGCACGCGCTGAAAATTTATGGTTGCGAACTGCCATCAACGGACACCAACACTTAGGTGGAGGAAAGTGCACAGGAAGAAGAGCTTCCAGGAAATTTGGAGGAAGAGTTTGATTAGAAGAGGAAAGTGTCAGTGTTGAAGTTGAAGGCCTCAAACAAGATAAAACGAGTGTGCAGAACCCTAGGGAACAACGGTAAAAGTGAACAAAATCATGAGCGTGAGTTTTTAGTTGCTTTGCATTTTGCTGACAATATGACTATCCTACTATATATAAACGGCTAAGTGTGTCTGTTGGTGTGTGCGTGTGTGTGTTTGTGTGGTTGACCGGAAATTCATAGCTCGGGTACCAGCGGTCGCCAGCAGCTGATTTCAGAACAGGATATAGGGGGTGGGACGGGAACATGTTTGGTGGGGGACAAAAAGTGATAACAGCTGATAAGAGCTGATAGAGGCGCCAAAACGCAAGTTTCACGAAATTCACAGCGGGTGTCCCAGCAGCGCTGAGGCGTTGGTTCCGACATGTGATGTGGAGGGTGGGACGGGAACATGTTCAGTGGGAGACAAAATGTGATAACAGCTGATAAGAATTGATAAGAGGCGCCAAAACGCAAATTTCACAAAATTCACAGCGGGTGTCCCAGCAGCGCTGAGGCGTTGGTTCCGACATGTGATGTGGAGGGTGGGACGGGAACATGTTTGGTGAGGGACAGAACGTGATAGCAAGTAATAAGGGCTGATAATAACGGTGTGCATAAGAATGCGAAGGTCACTCAAAACGAGATTCTTGATAAGGAAAGCGTTCCATTCCCATCGCTCCAACTTCAATTTATTTGCGTTGTCTTCGCCACGACCGCCACGCTCTTCAGAGAACCTAGGAACATACTGTGGTTGTTAGAAGAAATGCTACCATGATTACTGAGTATTTCCATTTCAACTTTATTACATCACTTATTATCCGACCGCTGAATTATCCTGACCTTCAATTCATAGTGGTTGTTTACAAACGTCGTTTAGCTACGCACTACCGCGCGTATCAAACGGTGGGCTTCAGCAAAACAAGGCAGCCTATTGAAGGTATGCTGGCGCGTTTCACTGAGCAACTGACTGTTGATCCACTTTCATCAAAGCCTACCGTGTCATGCACGCGGTAGTGTGCAGAGCTAAACTGGTTTATGATATTTGAGAAGTACAGTCGTTGAGATTAAGGTTAAGTCTCTCGCGAAAGCTGATTCTGATGAGTATAAGATGAAGCTGGAAAAGATCCTGGAACATTCGAAGCTAGCGGTAGACCTCGATCGGGTGCCAGGCACCGGTTATTTAGCGCCACGTCCAAAGAAGGGGTCAAACCTCACCTCCAGCATGTAGAATTATTGCGAGTATCTTACTAAGTAATTTTAGATCTTGTGAACTGAGGCAGATTTACTTTATATATGGGGAACAATAAATATTCACGTGTTGCTTTTGTAATGAACATGTACCACAAAAAGAACTTAGCCAGATAGGATACAAAAATTTCCCACTGAAAAGGTCAAGAAACCAAGATGTCTATTCTGACCGAGTAACGGCATTTTGCACACCTATTGTAGATAGTCGTACAAGAACAGTGCTTAGGATTCATTGGTGCATTCGCAGCGAGCGGCGGCGTTCACACGGCTCTCTCGCAACTTCTTCGACTTCTGCCTCCTCTGCCGTTTATTGCTGCCACTATCTATTGCTTATTTTCCAAGTCGTCGCCCTTGTGGGTGGGGCCCCTGCGTCTCGTTGTCAAGCAACCGTACCAGGTCTATTCGCAATTTTGGCGATTTTTGTGTGCATTGCTCTTTTATCATCCATCGAACACTCTCGTGATCATCAATAATCGTCACTGTGGTCAATTCTGTGAGGCTCCCCGCGGCAGGAGCCGTTTTTCATCTCATTCTTTTGCCACTTTGGAAGGTCATTTCTTGGGTGTAAGTTACCGATGGATGCCCCAACTGCCTCGATCATTCAGGGAACGAAGCGATCCCGGACGAACTTCGATGCGTCTCCAACCGAGAGCAAGATCACGGATTGCAAGATGCGATCAATTCAGATCCTACAGTGCCTGCGTACCAGAAAACGATCATCGGGCATCTTCCAGACAACGTCATGAGAAAAGATCGTGAGTTGGAGATGCTGAGGAAGCGCGATTCTGAACGCATTGCTGAGAACGATGAGTTAAAGGAAGAAATAAGAGTTCTTTAATCCAGTTAAGCTCCGTCCTCGTCCGCTAATTGCCCACAATCTGTTAGTCAAAGTCCTGTTAAGCAATTTGTTTCTTGCGAAGAGTCCGAGCGTAAGATCTGTGGTAGTTAGTGGTATTATTGAATGTTTCGGTAGTCATGTTATTATTCGTCTAAATTATGACATTGACCAGCTTGGCACTGCACGCCATTGCGCGCATGATACGAAAGGCGTAAGCGAAGTTTAGCGGATTGTGGAGCGTGAGGTTCCACCGCTAAGCAATAAGTTTCCTCATAAAATGCATTAGCGGACTATTCCATAGATTGCGTCCATTTGTGCTGAAGCTCATACAGTGATACGCGCGGTGGCCTGCGGATTTGAAGAGGTGTCTGTAAACAACACCCATGAAATGAATGTCAGGACAACTTAGCGGTCGAATAACAGTTGCTGATGATGTTGCTGTGGAAATACAAAGTATTTATTTTGTATTAATATTTCAAATCACCATACACTCTTAGGAACTTTGGGGATGTAGCGGTCGAGTGATGCTCGGTGCTCATGATAGCACTGCAAAGGAAGTGATATCAAGAAATGCGTAACCTAAAATCTGATTCAAATGGTCCATCATGTCCCTACGCATATTGTTATTATCAACTCTTATCAGGTTATATCACTTTTTGTCCCCCCACCAAATGTGTTCCCGTCCCATCCTCCACATAACTTGTTGGAACCATCGCCTCACTGCTGCTGGGACACCTGCTGTGAATTTCGCGAAATTTTCTTATCGGCTGATATCACTTTTTGTCCCCCACCAAATGTGTTCCCGTCCCATCCTCCACATCACTTGTTGGAACCATCGCCTCACTGCTGCTGGGACACCTGCTGTGAATTTCGCGAAATTTGCGTTTTGGCGCCTCTTATCAGTTCTTATCGGCTGATATCACTTTTTGTCCCCCACCAAATGTGTTCCCGTCCCATCCTCCACATCACTTGTTGGAACCATCGCCTCACTGCCGCTGAGACACCCGCTGTGAATTTCGTGAAATTTGCGTTTTGGCGCCTCTTATCAGTTCTTATCGGCTGATATCACTTTTTGTCCCCCACCAAATGTGTTCCCGTCCCATCCTCCACATCACTTGTTGGAACCATCGCCTCACTGCCGCTGAGACACCTGCTGTGAATTTCGTGAAATTTGCGTTTTGGCGCCTCTTATCAGTTCTTATCAGCTGATATCACTTTTTGTCCCCCATCAAATGTGTTCCCGTTCCACCCCCTATACCATATCCTGAAATCAGCTCCTGGCGACCCCTGGTACCCGAGCTATGAATTTCCGGTCAAACACACAAACACACACACACACCAACAGACACACTTAGCCGCTTATATATAGTAGGATTGTGTTGAAAAGCTGTTTTGTTACCTTGATATTGAATGTACCTGCCAGTGACATTTTATGGAATAGGACGGCTACGTAACGGTTTTCCTCGATTGCTTAAAATTGTGCTACGTTCTAGTAGGTTCCAATCGCTTTTATTGAGGCTGCACCTAGGCTTCGTCACTTCCCAGCTAGGGGCGTTCATATTCGCCCATCGCTAACTAAAGAAGGACGAACCCTATGAAGCGCTAATCATGTCACTTCGTTTATAAATGGATCTCAACCACAACGTTCCTCGCCTTGTCCTGATTTGTAATAAAAATGTTTCGGTTCAAAGTTTATGCTCATAGTGTCTCCGTGTCTCCCCACCTGTAATTTACGCCACCTCTCTAACCCTCGGGAAACGCCTAAAACGTCTCCGGAGAGAAGGGTAGTCGATCGACCGGTACTCGAACATCGTTCACTTTAGCTAACGTTAGATCCCTTCCAGAAAGCGCAGCTGCCTTCAAGTTCCATTTTATTACGATTTCCTGCTCAGTTGCTGCAGTTACTGAAACCTGGCTAAAACAATCCAATAATATCTTCCCTTCTTCTGGGTGACGTCTGTAACTTCTATAATGTCATAAGATGTGACCGCAATCGAAAAAAGGGTGGAGGAGTTGCGATACTGTTACGTAAGGAACTCCATCACATTGTCGTTTTCAGCGAATCGGCCGGTAGTGGTTATGAGACTCTTGCTTGTGATTCTGATTGATTGTGATTGTGATTCCCAACCAGTTCTTCCTCTTTCCAGCCGATAGTAGTTTATAGAGCTCCCGCCTGCTCCGCTAAGTTATCTAACAGTCCCTTTAAATGTATTGGCGGCCTGCCGATATGTGCCATCCTTCTATTCTGGTCGGTGATTTCAACTTTACAGACATTGAGTGGGCGAGTGACTGCCTTTGTTTGACGTCAACTTCCAAGTCATTTCTTGAAATGTGTGAAGCATACAATTACTCTCACTCACCATTAGTTCGACATCCTACCCGTCAAGACAACATCCTTGATCTCATTCTCGGCAACGATGGTTATGGTGTCCGACGTGTGCACACACCTTCCTTTAACAAATAGCGACCATCACTGCGTCAGTGCTGTGATAACAGGTTACATGGTCCGTCGCCCAACTGAGTACGGCCTCTATCTTAGACGAACCAACTTCAAACCTGTTTACTCGTTTTTAGAAGATATCGACTGGATTGGTTCTCCTAGCTCCGTGGAATCTGTCAACGGCAAATATGAAATGTTCCTCTGTATTATGTACCAGTCCTTGAAGCTTCTCACCCCTATTCATAAGATCTCTTCCGCTAAGTTAATGCTACCCCAGTACCTCGTTTCATTAGACCAAATTGTGAGCAGTATTGGAGATCGGCCACCTCCAGCAACAGAAGCGAAGACTGGGAATTTCACAGGGCGTGTACATAAGTTCCTCAAACTATTGAACGAATACAATGCCTCAGTAGAAGAGAAGATTCTGGAACTAAAAAAAACTTCTGGCTTTCATGAACTTGTGAACTCAAAGCTAATGACGACGGAGGCACCGCGTTCACAAACCAAGACAAAGCTGAAGTTCTTGCGAACCATTTTGCTAGTGTATACATTTCTCATGCTAATGAAGAATCACATACATTTCATGATTCCTGCTTTCCTTTAATGGCTTCCAATTTGTGGTATTTTAAAGATGAGATAGAACAAATTTTAGCTAGTTGGCCCCCATCACTATCCGTTACACCTGATGATATTTCACTAAAGTTTGTCAAGGAAATTGCTACCCCTCATCTCTTATCCGCTTTCAATTTTTTTTAATTTGAGTCTTATAATCTTTGAGGTCCCCCAACGTTGGAAACACTCATACGTTGATCTTATACCTGAGAAGCCCCCTCATTCTAGCCCGCAGAATTATCGCCCAATAAGCATTACTTCTATTTTGCTTCGTAATTTTGAGAAAATCATTAAGAAGCACATTGTTCTCCATCTACGTTCTCACTCCATTCTGTTCAGTGACCAGCACGTATTCTTTCAGGAGAGATCTACAAAAACCCACATGTTGGAAGCTCTTAACGACTGGACGACCTCACTGGATGACAGCAAATCAGTTGATGTTGTGAATTTCGATTTCACGAAGGTATTTGATAAGGTACCCCATGCCTTGTTCATAATCAAAATGACGGAAGTGGTTATAGAGCCTAGAATAGTGAACTGGATAAGCAGTTTTCTTCTGTCGGACTTTTCAAGTCAAAGTGAACGACTCCTATTCCACAATTGAAATGCAACCCAGCGTTGTCCCGCAAGCTTCTGTCCTTTCGCCTATTCTGTTCAGCATCTATACGTATAAGATCCCAGAAATATTGTCCGCGGTTGGAGTTAAACGTAATGTTTTCGCAGACGACATAAAGATTTACGCGGAGGTTGACAGCGAGGAAGGCGTATCAAAAAAGTTCCTCGGCAATAGCTGCGATGTATAAATGGTGTGATGAATGGAAGCTCCCACTTTGCCCAGAGAAGATCAAAAAGTTACATCTTGGCCTGAATGATGGGCTCTTACAGTCTGAATGGTTTTCAACTTACAGCCGTAACTTCAACGGTGGATCTGGGTTTCCATGTTAATGAGAAACTTGACTTCTCCAATCATTGCGAGAAAATCGCTCTTGCAGCTTAAAGAAGATACTATAACTTGTATTTTTGCTCGGCTAGGCTCTTTCTTCATCAAATGCTGTAGTTCTTCTCGCCGCTTATAAAACCTGTGTCACGCCAGTGTTAGAGTACGGAACGACAGTGCTCAACCCATCTAAGCAATTTTATATAAAGCGGCTAGAGGCAGTCTAAAATAGCTTCACGAGCGAATTGTTTTTCATTGTTATGGCTTTTCTTACCTAACAGTGCCGGATTTCCTCGTCCGGCAGTCAAGCGCTAGGACTGAAAACACTTTCGTTCAGAAGGAAAATCAATGATATTGTCATGGTCAATAAAGTCTTCAATGGTCAAGTTAAGGTTCAGTGCTCTGTTTTCTTCCAAATTTTGCCATCAGTTACTAGAAAAAGTTGTGCTAAGGTGAACTTCCCTGCAGCTCGTTCTACTCTCAGGAATTACTCTTTTTACCAATCGTGCCGGTTCAGCACACAAGCGGCTTATTAAGCAAAGGTCGCTTCTAGTATCCATAAAAATGCTTAAATCTTATCTCATCCGCATTCTCCAGCGACGTTCTAGCTGATTTCCGCCCCTTCAACTAGTGCCACATTTTATAGTTTTCCATTGTTCACCTGCTGCATTCTGCAGTTGTGCGTTTTATCACCTTTTTTCTATTATTTCGGGGCCAGCTCATATTTTACATGTGCGTCATGTAATAAGCATATCGCTGCTGGACAAGAACAAGTGATACGACGACATATACAGGGGTGGCCAAAGGAAGACACTTTGCTCATGCCGCATATCAGCAAGCTCTAACTCGCACAGGTTGCTGTGGTTAATGAGTCGTTCGGTAAAATATTCTTGAAATATCCTTCCATACGCAGATGCAAGCTCCTGTTCGCTAGCCCCGCCTTCTTCAGAATATGGCGTCATCTGCAATCGCCGTCGACCTCGAGGAGGCCTTCCGGAATTGCTTCAGCCTGAAGCAGCTACATGATTTTTTTCAGTTGTTCAATTGATGGTCAGCTTCTACAGACAGTAGCTCTTTTAATGTGCCAGACCCCTTACAACGAGCGTTGCAGATAGCGTCGTAATGGTCCGAGATCCGTTGAGCTCGAATCGTGCACAACGTTCCAATCGAATTCCTGTGGTTACGCGTGCAAAAGAGTATCATAACGTTTACTAATAGAGAGGAATGTGCTCTTCAATTTTCAGTCAGTACATTTGATTTTATTTCAGCAATGGGTGGTTGATGCCGTTTTGGACGAGGAGTGAAGCGTCTCCTTTTTCGGCCTGACCTGTACATCAGAGCAATCAGTTTGCATAGCGGAATCGATACCTGTATTTCCACGACAGCCGTTGCACAACAGGAGAGCTGCATTGTACTGCACAACTTCAACTGGTAGTGAAAATTGTGCTGACGAGGAATGCTCAATTGGTTTGGTCAGTCCGGCCATTTGTGATGACGTGTAGTCCGCTACACTCGCCATGCGACGCTGAGCTCAAATCCGTTTCCGGTATTTGCGGAACAATTCTTTGAAAGAATTACGAGGGATTTTTTCACAGGGCGTCCTATACAGTGCGTTTCAAAAGTATGTGGACACCTCAAATTGCACATTTAAAGGTAACTAAGGCCTTCATGCTACGGAACCCTCCTCAGTCAATTCCTGGTAGTCGATAACCATCACATAAATCGTTTATGTACCTTTTCAATGTGCAATTTGAGGTGTCCACATACTTTTGAAACACACTGTATAGGGTGCCACTGCGACAAAACCCCTCGTAACTTCTTTCAGAGAATCGTTTCGCAGATGACGAAAACGAATTTAAGCTCAGCGTCTCATGGCAAGTATAGCGAACTACACCTCATCAAAATGGCCGGACTGACCAATTGAGCATTCATCGTGAGAGTAGCACAGCAAGCGAATAAGTGCAGTGTCACCATGAAACGGTTATCACAGCAGTTGAATTGTCGACCGCCTGACTTCCTACAAACCAATGAAGAGGTAGGATAGGTAGTTGCTGACAGTACGCAATTGCACGGGCGCAATGTGGGAAAGTACGTAACATTATGCGGCAGTTCCCTGTGTTGACGCTTTTCGCAGTATCCGCACCGGCGCAAAGTATGAAACGGGCTCACTGGAATATTCCCAACTATTGCTTTCCATCGTAACGACGGAGTGTGCCGTCAAACGGGTAGGCAACCCTGCGGCTCACATTACAATATTTATGTTCGTAGGTCTCACACGTCGATTTTCCGTCTCGCCTGCGCCCTCTCAATTAGATAGTGTCCTGCGACTCCTGGATTCGATATTAATCTAGACTGGTGTG
>KZ347861.1:15606-26487 GCA_002352805.1 Teladorsagia circumcincta | reverse complement strand
ATCCTGATTCCTACTGCGGTCGTCACGCTCAATCCTGATTCCTACTGCGGTCGTGAAGTGCTTATGAATTCTGGCTGGTACAACGAAGACCAAATTGACTTCATTCATTAATCTCCGAGTCTGCTAGGAATGAGCAGCCTTATTTTCAAATTGTCTTGTGATAGTTAGATTCTGAGGCGACGTACCAAGAACTTCGGCCGAATGAGGGCTAAGTCTTGATGCTCTAGTCTCTTTGTATTATATCTTACACAGAATTTCCCCTACACCAGCTATCAGGGCTGCCATTTTACCCTTCATTGCCCTCCCTTCGCTCAATTTTCTGGATTACGTCCCACAAGTGACCCACAAATTCAAGCCCGGAGGTAGTCGGCCCGGTAGAACACGATGTCCACAATACATCCATTTGGTAAGAAAACATTTGGTGTTGGCGCTACGAACGTCGGCTTTATCACATGCCTTTGACGCAACGCCTGTAGCGCGACTTCTTAGCACCTTCGTGGCAAACGAGTGAAATTACACTTCCTGCGCCAAAATACCTCTTCTCGAAAGTTTTCAGGAAATACAGATCCGAGCTGTTTTCGCACATTTGCCGGCGCCGAGCACTTACGCGTCAATCCTGGTGCTCTTAAGGTCACTATAACTCCGGATGCACATTTGTAGGCGAATTCAGTGATAAAGGTAATTTTCGAGCACATTCCATCTTCGAATTGGATTAAGAAAGGGTAAATAACGGATCGAAGGATAAATATTGCCAATTCACTTGAAGCAACAGTCTCAGAACGAATTCGAGGAGTTAAGCGGTCGGTAACGAAGTTGTAGGTAAAGTGATGACTGGTAATAAAGGAAAAAACAAAGAAATCCGCCGGCGAAGCCTTTAAACAGGTTCCGCCTGGTGGACGAGTTGTCTGAACTACTTGCTTCGCTCGATTTCAACCGCATTTGCCCTTATACAACTAGAGACGTATGCACCATATAAAAATAGAAATACAACAATCAAATGAAATAAGCAAGTAAAACCAATGAAAAAGACGCGGCAATGATTGGCAAGTGGGCGTTCCTTAGGATATTTGCGACCGCCCCTGTCAACGGCGGCTTTTTTGCGGCTTCCTAAGGTGAGTTTTTGGTTAGTGACACTTCCTATGGTTTTGTTTAGGGCTAGAGCATCATTTCCTCCCATAGCGCAGAATTTTTAGAACCCTGCTGAGACTGTTGCTTCAAAGTAAAAATTTCCTCGGTAATGGATAAATGTCCATCCTCTCCTATGTAGTGCCCTTTTCGAGTTTACAGAGCAGTATAACCATGTTTCCCTTTACAAGCTGGTGAACGGGTTCAGCACATAAATGTTGCGGCGTGCTGTCGAACAGAGCGGATTACACGAATTAAGCGCGGAGTCGCACGAAAAGCTAACAATCGACGGCGTGAAATGAGATATGACCAGTGCAGGCGGTGTATGACTTCGAAAACCGTTTTTCCGACAAACTTTATCATCTAAAATCAGCAAAAATAGACGCTTCTGGAAATTTGAAGAAGATAGTTGTTGAGGGTCCGTTTTGATCAAGCGTCTCTATAAAGGTCGAAAATTGATAAAGAATCAGTCAAAGTTCAATTCTCCGTGATAGCAAAATTCTCACTGTTCTGGTTGGAGCTCCCAGATTTGCTCCAAATAGCGGCAGCGCCAAAATCAGGGGCCATATTTATTACCAAGACCATTAGCTACAGTTAGATTTCCACCGAAAATCCAGCGAAAACCATCCACTTCGAGCAACCTTTTTTCGACTTTTTTTAGCATTCTGAGGCCATCAGCGGAAACAAACTCCAGGCATTTTCCAACGGGGGCGGGCGTGGTCGTATCTGTGATCCTTGAAAAGGAGGTTGTCCTATTCGGTGAAGTTGGTGAAGTGGAATTGAATCTTTGGTGAAAATCCGATTAAAGGGGGGGGGGGGCACTCCATTGTGCTCTTCGATACTTGAGATAAAAATTAGAGCCCCCATGACACGTAATCATTCACTTGAAGGGAAGTTCTGATAAGTACCGGTGTACTGTAGGGGAACCCTTGAGGTACGACCACTATTTGGCTGCAGTGGTGCAAGTAAAGGGTTCTGAACCAGGGAAATGGAGAGCTTTGCCTCGGCGTGAGGGTGGTAGGGTTCCAGGGTGGCTCACCAGGTGCAGAAAGTTGGACAGAATAGTATGGGCAGAAGGTGTGGGGTGAAGGACATAGACCGGTTCTTATCAGAAACATGTTTCAAATGGAAAGTTTACATATTATCTTATCCTTAGAATGGTATGGTTCACTATAATATAGCATATATATAATTATAATAAATTTTAAAAATTGATATAACATAGCATATTTATAATTATAATAAATTTAAAAGAAGAACTCTCAAGAATTCGAAAACATTGCTTCAAGCAGTTCGACAGTAAGGAGAATACAGTTGTGGATAGGAATATCATAGCAAGGCACTTGTATAGTTGTATTCATGTGAGATTCCCTGGATTCCGGAATTTGTCCAGCGGAACGGTTGGCCGTGTTTGGAGGAGGCCGAAGGCACCAAAAAAAGCATTGATTGACTCTGTCATTCAATGTATGGCTCACAAATTCAATCACTGCTAAAATTCTGAATGAAAACAGGGTGCATGGCGCGACCCAGACGAGTTGATCACTGTTGAGCAATTCAGTCATGTACCTTTAGGTTCTTTTGCTAGGTCACAGTGCGTTGACCCTTATTCTTGAGTTCCTCTACGCCGAACACGGCGGCGGCTTTTCAAAGCATCTGACCAGTGGGGAGGAACCTGAGAAGTTGGTCCGCTAATGAGGTGAACACACAACACACTGAATGCGTAGCGCACGTGTTGGATGAGGTATTTTCGCGCTGCTGCTCAGTGAGTGAGCAAGCGGCGACCGTCTCAGCTCCTCCTCCTTGATCCGATTGTCAGCGTTGCTTGAACTACAGGCAGCATTTCAGCTACAGCTGTCCATGTACCATCCGATACTGCTGCTTGTACTGCTCATTCCTTCTGTATCATCCTTGGATTTCCGCTCTCAATCTATACGACGGATAGAACAACAACAACCTACTACCTGGAACACCTACACACCTTCTTATAACCCTTATCAACAGCTCAGTCAAGAATATACACCTACTCTCGTGCCACCAGATGGACTATTCGAGCCACCGTATCCCAGCGAGGCACCATCATTTCCGATTTTTGAAGACGTTTTCGCTGCTTCTCAAGCGACGCCGTTGGAAGTGAACAATGCCCCAATTGTTGCTGCTCAACAGTATTCTCCACCTCGTACCACACCTCAAACAACAACGACAACGGTGAGAAACTTATACTTCTTACTATGTGATATCGAAGATGGCTATATGGCAAGAAGCGCCGTTAATAAATGGTCGGCCCTAGGATCGGATCCTCATATGCCTTTCCGTCTCTTGGATGGTGTCAGACTCACTGAAGAAACAGAATCGTTCTTGACCCATCCTTCAGTCATTGTATGACAAGCACTGAATCTTTTTCAATAAAGGGCAACAGAGTGGTGTATTATGAAAGACGACTACCAGAGGACCCTGAATGATAACGCTTTCCCCTAGTGTAAAACAGTTTTGGGATGCGCCACGCAGTAGATTCATTTCCAAAATCATAGCGGCATTTTAATGAGCACTTGCAGTAAACTGCGCCCGTGGAGGCGGAGGGGCTGGGTGTGGGAGGAAAGGGGGTGTCGATGGAGGTTCCAATGACCTTATTCGATTTCAAGATGAATCAGTCAAGTACGATACTCGTTGAGTTGATGGACTAAAGGGTTGCGGAACTGGAGTGGGCTAGTTTCAACCAGAGATTTGATATTCGGAGCCCCGCTTTTGCTCCTGATCCACTACAGCATAAAATGTTCGGAAAACGATCAAAAAAAGTCCTCATCTATTTTGCCTGAGCTCCTTTGGCGACAATGCGCTTTCGCAGGTAGCGGGCTCATGGGACCATGCCTCTTTTTGGCGCGCCCAACTTTTGCTAAACATTCGGCAAATTTGTCCCTGAAGCCAGTTTTTCTGTCTTATTTTTCATTTCAGCATAGACCAGATATAACTGCAGTCTTAAACTTTCATACTTAATCTTTTTTAAAAAAAAAAGAATTGAAAGTTTGGGTGTGGACGCCGGATTCCAAAGGTATGAACGGTAGGATCTCCTAGAAGTCTATACATGGTGGAGTTTTTGATACGATTCAAACCCCTGCCTGTGTCTGAAGTCTATGAAAAGCCATAGAAGCTCCGATTAGTGATAAATTTTCAGCCTAAAATGCAAAACCCTAATTTATTTTTCGGCGAGCTAAAGCCCACATTCTAGAATTTTATATAGGTCAGCTCTTCCTAAACATTTCCCTAAACCATGCTGCAAATAGATGATATGAAGCATGCTTGTAATTACTAGTATGTGAATAATGTTGGAATGCTGAAAACAAAAATGCTAAGGTGGCACCCATCGATGGGTTCAGTTGTCGCCTTAGGGTTAACTGGACCAAGTTAAATGTAACAGGATCATTCGTTAAATGTAGAGAGTGTTAGACGAAGTTCTTTAGGTGTGCCAGGCATTCGACTTTTGTATTGCATCACGGAAGTGTTTGCATGATCACTGTACCAATGCAATTGGTTGGCGAATTATCCGTGTTCAGAATAGCGTTTTTGCCGCGCCAAGCTGTTAAGGTAACCAGTCATCAGAGATTGGATGGGTTGGCGGTAGTTGGCGGTAAGGTGCGCCTAGATAGAATTCGATCCAACAAGCCACACAAAAATGTTGCGATCCGTCTAGGCATCGCGTTATTCACCTACCTTACCTACTTTCTTGAGAATAGCAAAAATCTGTTGAAAATGGAGATCCATTATTTATGAATTTTCGTGTGTTTTAAAATTGAACCCTTCATGTTTAGCCGGCAACTGTAATGATGTTATCGACACCTGCCAACAAGACAAAGCCAAAGATGAGCAAGTTATCGTCACGGTGAGCACATGAAATCATTCCAGTAATCCGACTAATTTTGATTCTGTTACAATATAGAGATCGTTTTATGTCCTTTTTCAATTTTTTCGCTCCGCCCCTTACCTTCGCCGCCACTATATCCAGCTTCTCGAAGTAGATATCAGACGTGGCAGCACTTCTAGTATATGCCATCCACACTCAGGTGACCACTCCTTGTAGGTTCCACCAGCACAAAAGACGTTTTTCGTGCAATTTCGTTCGCGATCGTAACTCTCGTTTCTCCGCTTCACAGCCGCTGGCGCTTGCACTTCTCATTTGCGTGGAACATGTACCTTCTTCTCTCAGTATCAGGTTCTGTAAGTGTTTCTGTTGAAAAGGTGTCGAGCACGTGTCGGCTCTCAGTTGAAGCTATTGCGGGGAAAGTTCAGTTGGCGTTGGGTTGGGGCGTCCCACGTTCAGGGTTTGCTCAAGTGCAGCAATTGTGTGGCTCCCAAACTGTTCCATCAGGCGTGGATCGGCTCCCACTAGGACGAAGAGGGTATAGGTACCGACGTTGGCAGCTGTCCAATGCGGGCGCCTTCGATGAGAGAAAACAATCGCACCCAAAGCTAGCATACCAATGCTAGAAGATGACGCGTCAGGCAGTCCTAAGCCCATCGTGGTTTGATTTTCAAAGCACTTCCCAGTGGAGCCCAATGGTACTCATGAAGACAAAAAGCCAAAAGTCATCTTGAGACTCATTTCTATTGCAAGCCCACAGTTCGAAAAAAATCCAACCAAGTAAGTGAACAGCCTTGAGGGCCGCTTCTATGAACTCCAGCCATGGAAGTAACTCTCGAAATCTTTAGAAATATTCATAATGATGAAAAAACTTCGTACAAACTTATATTACTGAAAGCTTTACTACTTTGAGCTAGATGGATGCTGATCAACTTGGTGGAGAGGAGTTAAAGGCAAGCTTCGCGCCTAGCCTCACTGAAGTAGTCGCAACCCTAGACAGAGGTGTGTGGTCTGCACTGCAGAGGTAGCGCCACCTTCGCGCATCTGAACGCGTCACTAAGACGCCAGGAGCTAAGGACATCTCACAGGCTCCACCGGACCTAACATGTTCCGCCCACCGTTCGATTTGTTGTCTGCGTCGCTGCGTTTATCTGCTATGCTCTCTCTACTCGCCCTTCTCTTGCGCTCTCCGCGACTCACATTATCTCTCATCTCCCTGCTTGCGTCTTGGTCTTCTCCACAGCGCAGAGCAAGAGAGCTCAAATTTCCTGTGTGTCTCACAACTTTCTTTCCTTTATTGTCCACTCGCAGTCCACCTCTCATCCCTACTTTCATATTTAAGCAGAATTACCACATAAAATAAAATACTCCTGAATTTTGCCTTTAAAGTGACTCTCCTTGTTGTCAATTACGAGCAAGAGAATAGGCAATTTTTTGTTCATTGTGGTCGGGCATGTCGCAATGGCAGACATAACAACACATGTGGCATCAGATGTCATGGAGCGCACCAAAAAAGTAGAGGCAGTGTCGATCTCTCGAAAGTCCTTTTAATGTTGAGTCTCCACTTCGACGTGCTCTACTACAGGGGAAAAAAGTATGCCTTTTCAGGTCCGGTGATTTTGCCTCCCTTGAAACAGAGAGACTCTTTTAGAAGAGCTACCATAGTTTCCTCCCAATGAATTTCCGAGGAAGTTGATCTTAGGATGAAAAAAATTGCGGGGCAAGGGCGCTAAAGCAGGTGTCAAACTTTGCGATCAGCCTTTTGCGATTCACGGTATTCACAAGCATTTGACTGCAAAGTCGGATGCCCTTCTTAGCGCCCTTGCCTGACAAATTTGTGGCAAGGGGTCGGTGCAGCCCGTACCTTGCTAATCCCTTTGCCTTTATCGCACTAGAAGTTCTCTTCCCAGATGTGATCTTGAATTTTGCCTTGAAATGCCTGAAACACTGCTACTAACTGCTTCCCATTCGTCGATTATCAAATTCCCTATTTTAGTCCTGTCAAAAATGAGACAGCTCCCGGTGCTGCAGCACATGTTTCCGTGCCCAGCCATCGGCTGCTCAACGACATCCTTGTTATTCCGTCAAGTCGGCGCCTCTACATCCTTGCCATCATCCCTATTCATGAATCTGCAGACAACCAAGTGAGTTCGTTCAAAGGTAAAAAAAGAGTTGCTTGAAACCAGTGGTGAATATGATTTTGAAGGTACGAGTCGCGATCGAATGATTGCCTGGAATAAATGAATATTCAGCCCAAAAATGAAAAAGTGCGAAGAAGACCGTCAGTGAAAAAAGGCAAAAATCAATAGGACCACAGGAAGAACTATTCAAGCATCTCCCTTTAATCAGGCTAACCGCAGCACGACGAAGAGACGCAGTGCGGCGGGGAAAGGGAGTGCGCAAGAGAGCACTTCGTGTGAGAGGGCACAGACACCGTGTGTGATGCGAACAAATAGGAATGGCAGCTGTTGCAGCGGTCATGCATAGCTTAGCGCTCTTCTTCCGCATTTTCGAGTCGCGACACTGCCTTGGTTGCGGTACTCCCGGACCCTGCTACCTTGCACGCGAAGACAATTGCTCCATTGGGTCCGATTTCGACTCGTGCCTTCAACTAAAATCTGGACATTCACATCAATTTTCAATTTTCTAGCATTTTTCCAACCAAAAGAGAATTATCATTCTTCTACTTATCAGTTTTCTTACCAGGGATTCGAGTGTGGCCGTGTGGATCTGAATGGATTCCTTCGACTAGGTGCATTTCTTGACGCCCTGAACCAGGTTCGTTTCTATACAGTATCCCCGGTCGATTCTTCCGATTTTCCGCCTTAGCTCACAGTATTTTTTCGAGTGAAAATTTAACGTACAGCTGGTAATCATTTTAAGCGTTTGCTTTTTTACAGGTGAACTCACAACGAGTCCTGAAAGACACTGGACTGTCGCTGGGAGCTGTAATCATCGACAGTTGCTCCTCCGATTTGAGAACTGTTGCCGATCTTTTCGAATTGTTATCCGGTACTAACATCCAGAGGTGAGCCACCCTAGTGATCTGTCTTGAGCACTAACTCCGTTAAACATTGCCTTGAGCTGAATTTTTTGCACACATATATAATTGAGTCAACTCTCTGAAAATGGTCGCAGTTTTGTGATATTCCTGGGAAAACAAGATTTTATCTAAAGAATCGCGGTATTTGCCAAAAGCGATGCCACGTGCCGAATGCCTCATTGAGCCGCGATCAACAATGGTGCCTTTTTTCGAGTCTCACAGTATACGACTGTGTCCTTTGCTTTGCCTGCTATGGGGTATGAGTCATACCTCATGGTGCGCGGTAATGCTTAAAGCAACAGTCTCAGAACGAATTCGAGGCGTTAAGCGGTCGGTAGCGAAGTTGTAGACAAAGAGTTGACTGGTAATAAAGGAAAAAAGAAGAACTCCGCCGGCGAAGACTTTGAACAGGTTTCACCTGGTGGACGAGTTGCCTGAACTACTTGCTTCGCAGGATTTCAACCGCATTTCCCCTTATACAATTGGAGACATATGCATCATATAAAAATAGAAATACAACAATCAAATGAAATGAGCAAGTAAAACCCATGAAAAAGACTCGGCAATGATTCGCAAATGGGCGTTCCCTAAAATCTTAGCGAACGCCCCTCCAAACGGCACTTTCCTGGCTATTTTGCGGCTCTGTAAGGTTAGTTTTTTGGTTTGTGACAGTTTCTGGAGTCTCTGTTAGGGCTAGCGCATCGATTCGACCCCATAGCATGGAAATTTTGGGACCCTGCTGAGACTGTTGCTTTAAAGTAAGACCTACGTTTGCATAGCGTGCATTTCCATACCCTTATTATCAGAAGAATTATTACTAGATTAGCATTATCAAGTGTTCCTTCCCTCATAAGAATATCGTTTATGGTTTCTCAGACGCAATTTTCAGGATGTTTATTCCGCTGTTATACATAGGAACTTGTGTAGTTTCCTTGATCACGCGCCATTTCCAGATCAGACGTGGTGGCGTTGATACGTGACGATGGTGCTCATTTACCGAATGTCGATCAACTGGCCAGACACCTGAATCTTCCCATCGTGAATACCTTCTTCTCCACCAGTGTGCAGGTACACCTATGTACTACCGTCTTGCGCAAGGCAGTGGCCCTGAGGGTGGGCGAACGGGGAATGGGGGAGGAGCGGTGAGAGGAAGCTCATCAACCGAACAACGATGGGCCGTGATCAGACTGATCGCTTCATTTTCCAACCATCGTACTCTGTCCTTAGCCTTCTAACTAAATAAAAGATGTTTATTGGATATGCTCACCTTTGCTTTTGTTCATGGTTATAAAGTATCATCGATAACAAGAAAAAAACGAATCCTACCTGCGGCTAGTTTTTGAACTGTAATTTCTTTACTGTAGGCGTCACACACGACTAGGTCACTGGAGTGAAGCTCTGGCGCGAGAAAGGGAGAGGGTTTGGTGAGTGTACGGCTTGTACCGACCTTGCGGCTCGAATGCCAGATTAATACGCCAAGGCGTTACGTTGGTTACGCCCAGTAGTTGACGTTCTTGACCAATTCCTAAAATCCTCACTCGTAATCACACTCCCTCATCTCCAATCCCTTTACCACTCCGTGGAGCTCAGTATCTCTAATCTTGCTGTCTGCATATTGCTCTGCAACTGGAGAAGCCTTCATTTTCAGAGGTTTTGAGGCTTCTTTTCCCATTTTTTCCATTGTAAATCCATTTCGCCTATTTTATTTTGAGCAAAATTCAAGTACATCATCTTTATCCTGGCTGTGGCTTGAAAATGCTATGAAGGTGGCTGATGCGGGAAGCGTAATATTGATTCCGTCAGACGGTTCTAATGCTAGTTAAATCACCCCGAGAAGATCGAGGATTGGTAGGCTTGAATGAGGTCCAATCCCGCTTATGACCCGAAAACCGTGCGAGTGATAAACACTAGCCACTGGCCATACATTTGCCTTCAGTCAAGTCCTATGAAAGAACGTATTTTTCCTAGTTTGACAAAAAAAAAGTGTAATTATCAATGCTTGCTGCTGAAAATGCTTTTCAGCCGTTAACAACTGGGACTTTACCGTCGATCAGTTCTGTTTTGGAGGCAATGATGGGCGTCGTACAGCATACGAACAGCACCTGCGTGAGCCTGCTTCATGATGAGCTTCACGACTAGTAAGTGTTTATATGTTCGCTAAAGTAATCCGTTTTTCTACTAAATCTACTCCTACTTCAAATTATGGATGTGGAGATTCATGCTTGGATTGGGATGAGGGTAGCAGGGTAAAAGTAGGTGACAATGGAACACGCTAATCTAATTGTTCCGAAAATGGCTGAAGGGAGGTTGAAAGTTTCCATCTGTGCACACCTAGCTCATTTGTGCCCGTCGTTATGTTTGCGTTGATGTCTGCGTCTTGCTCGTTTCCTATGTTCTCTCTTCTCTGGGTGTGTTATGTTACCCTTCGCTGTTGTTTGCATGTTACCTGTTGCCTCAGTGCTACAATATGCCCTTGTGATACATTTTCCCGCGTTTTTTAAAAACATTTTGCAGATGTTAACTAATCAAGTTCCGATTGATAATTACAGCTCAGCTCGAGTACTCGCCGAACTGAGTATCGCACGAGGAGTGTGCCTGGAGGAGACAATTGATCTAAAAAGTGGTTCGAAGATAGCGATGGAAAGTGCACTCAGAAAGTACGTTTCATAAGCCAGCTACAGCTTTGATTTGCAGAAAATCAACAATTTGAATGGAATGAATATCCAACATTTGCCGCTGGCAGATAACATTCTCCATGAGGGCGATGTCAGACTTTGCGAATCGAGCGATTCGCTAGCGAATCGCTCGATTCGCAAAGTCTGACATCGCCCTGAAGCTTATTTACTTACTTATTCATTTG
>KZ347858.1:16271-27054 GCA_002352805.1 Teladorsagia circumcincta | reverse complement strand
AGGTTCTCCAGTGAGAAAGAAGCTACGGTGTGGTGCGCGCGATGGGCGCGCGAAGCTAAACTGGTTATCTATAAGGTGAGTAATCGGAGCTGGGTAGATAGATGGGAGCCTTCTTCTAACCGATGGGTGTTTCGTTTGATTTCCGCGCCGCGCACGTTTTGACCCCCGCCGTCGTGCATGGCAAGCTGTAGCTCATGATCAGCCCCTTTTTCGAAGATGGGATACAACCTTCTCCTAAAATCAATCTAAGCGGGTAACCGGGGTCCTAATAACGGATATGACGTTCGCTTTCGGCGTCGGCGCAATTTTGCGCCAGGTTTTCACTGCCAATTTATTTCGCAAACCCCGAAAAACCGAATTTGCAAAGGTTAGTGATGGCCCTGGTTGTGAATGTTGCGTTAGTTTCAAAGTTGAAGCATTGGATATTGGGAGCCGATTAGGGACAATCAAAATGAGGTCGTAGCGGAGTCGAACGACTCTTGCGATGCCAATCTGAGTCCACCACTTCATCCACTTAACCACTATGCAAGTGCTAGGATGGCGAGGACGCCTATGCAGCTCTACCACTAATAGTACTTGAGTTTTGAGAAAATTTCACGTTGTTTTCGTTATCGTTTGCATCAGTACCCGTCGATATGCAGGCAATCTTCTCTAGAAGTCCGAAACATCACTCCAAGGCTGTGAAAACCTGCCTTCTTTACCATTTTTTCAACCATTTTTGGGCTCCAGGAGGACCCTCAGCAATAACGAAACACACAAGTGTAGTTCACTTGAGAGGCCCTACAGCATGCAGAAAACCGTTACGACATCCCTTGTTGGGTGGCTCGCATGTCTTTCCTTCTTTGACCTCTAATCTTATCGTGGAATTCTCCGTTACTGGTGAACCTTAGCACAGAAGCTTCGTCTGAACTGGCGATTATAAAAATCAGAACTTAAAATACTTACGCCGTTGCACATATGCATAAGGACGAGGTAGGGATTGATATAGAAGTACTCGTCCTCTGTGCCTTTGAGCTGGAAGTAATTTTGGGGCTTCACACTGGTCCATCCAAGCAGATCGTCTCTCATCACTAAACGAAACATTTGCACAAAACAAAGCGTAACTTGACAACTGCGATAACCCACGGTCACGTTCCCTCAGCTCAATATGCACAGGGTCTTGATGATTCGTAGTGCAATTGAACCTTCCCTGCACTTCCACCGTGATTTGCTTCGCATTGACGGCAAGGAGAAAACCGAGTAAAATAACGATGGCCATCACTTAAACCAAACCATTAGAGCAATGCTGTGGAATAGAGAATCAGGAGCGTTGAAAAGTGATTTGAAACATCACCGGAACCTTACAAAAAATCAGTCAGACAAGAATCGCGCAAATAAAAGGGAAAAGAGAGGAAAAACAGAAGTCGACGAAAATATGATAGCCGACCTTTCGCAGGTTAGCTTTCATTCTCGTGGTATTCCCCGTTACTATCAGAGTAAGGCGATGGTAATAGTGGTCTTGAAGGGTAAAAATACCTTGAGGGTGGGGTACACTCTTGTGCTTTAGCTCTTTAGCGCCAAAGATATCCGAGGCAAGAAAGAAGAGTTTTGACAGTAAGCTCGTTTGAATTAATTTTTTGACAAGGACCGAAGAGATGCTCTAATTTCAGCACATTCAACCCAATTCTTTGTTCGTGGACAGTAGTCCATGCACTGTGGAGCTGCTCCTCCATTTCATCCCTTCTCCCACTTATCTGCACAAAACTTTCTGACCTCGGCGTTGCATAGCTTCTTTTCTCCACTCTAGGCTGACTCAGCCGGTGATGAAGTGCTCGGACCCCTGGGTGAATCAACACTAGGTAGATTGATCTAGCTGATCCATCTAACTTTGCACTTTCTAACTACTCAACTGACCTCTTGCCTATCAACACTAATTTGTAAGACCTTTTGTAAAGCATTCTCAGAGAAAAATTCTAAACCCAGTAAAATCTTCGCCAATTTCATCGCGTTAAGAACTTCAACGCTCCCATCAGTCGGTTGGTAAACTGGTTGCTACAAGAGAAGATGTGTAGATTGTAGCTTTTTCCTGGAACGGTATTCCTTTCAGTGGAGGCAGGAATATTTAAAACGAATGGTAGCAAAACTGCAAGAGCTTTTTGAAATATCTAGTATCACAGAGCAAAGATACCACGATAAGACGTGATATAGTGCATATGCAAACCATTTTATTCAAATGGCACAGGTCCTGAAGAGAAGATGAAAGTTGTTCATTGGGCGGTATTGGAAACAGCGAAGAAGTATCTTCTGAGTGAATAATAGCGCTTTTATATGCTTCTAATACTCAGTGTTTAAATGAATCACGGCGTTATTTCCCGAACCAGACAAAACTTACAAGTTCTTCCAAAGCATGACATTCCACGATATTTCTACATCACCTCTGATCCACCACCGCGAATATTCCTATAATTGTTGTTTCATTATATTACACGGTCATAATGTAGATTATGCGGAAATTCAGTGAGAAGTTCGACCTCGCGTCTGTCAGGTTGGATTTCTTTGCTCGAAAAATCATTCATTGGAATTGATAGAGTGATAATTTGATTAATTGATACAACGGCGCTAGGGCCTTACAAAACTGGCTTTCATTCACTAATCTTATGTTAACCTTTGGACGAAATACGTTGGCTGCGTGATGCGCGACTAAGTGATCCTTGCGCGATTGCGTGTGAGTGCGCCGCGTTCGAAGGAATGCTGCTGTATTTTGATTGCTCTTACTTGCCCAAGCCGTATAATTATCATATTTGTTTGCTTGTAGTGGTACCTATGTCTTTCTTTGTATAAGTGCATGCGCCGTCCCACGCTGCCCGTCCCTTTTTTCAAAGAAGTGTTCAGCGGCTTCATCGGCAGTTTTCTTTGTTTCTTTTGTCATTTGCAATCAACTTGGCATCCACAGTTTCATTATCTACCGCTTCTACCCCACCAAATAGATTTGGGGATGTTGCTTTGAAGTATGCTCTAGGATAAAACTGGGTGGTTCCCTCAATGTGAACGTAGGATTGCGAAATGGGTCGGCATGAAGAAAAAAGGAAAAAAATCTGATGAAAACACTCAAAGGCAGAGTTCACGATGAAAAGGCAGCCCAATAGAATTGCAGTTAGAGGTGTAAGTCAGTAATTTAATATTACTAATAATTTTCTCCTCATAATCACTTCGGATTACTCAGGATTTGATACCGAATTATGTGTGTGGTAACTAGCGCTTTTTATGATTATATCACTTCTGCCCCGAATAAAAATATATCCGAAGAAGTTTTTTCTACCTCACGCTTCCTTCCAACAGTTCTCGTCAAAATTTTCGCCACGAGATTGGTCTTCACCCCTGGTAACTTCGCTCTCCGAATCTCGACACAAAGCTCTCACCCTTTTACTCACTTCGAGGTCCAGTTCATAATAGGCTGCCGACAAAAGGGAGCTTCTGCCCCAAGAATCACTCCCCTGATGCATGTGTCGGTTCTGCTTTTGCCTTAATTAACTTGTTCTAAATGATCGCGAAACACGTCCCTTACCCTCTTTGACAATTCCTACTTCTTACTTGCGTACCTGAGATTTTCAAAGAGATTCCTTTCCTGACTGTACTTTACGAGGGCTCATGCATTCTCTCTAGGCGTTCAACCTTCAAAATGAATTCAGCAGAGCGCAAGCTGGGAACGCCTGTGTTGGTTTTCCGTTCGAAATGTTCTGTTTGAAAGCTAACATATCAAATCGCATTTGTGAAGAGGATTTGGCATTCGTGACGTTACACCAACGCCATATAGGAAAGAGAGGAAGATGATAAAGAGCTTCTTGTCCTTTGCTTGACGATATGCGCGACAACCTTACTATTGCTGCTCGAACTGTGGGAAGCTTTTCTGCTTTGCTCATTTTGTATTACATCATGCACCACATCACATCTGCTCAATAAGTATTTCTTGAACATCACATTAATACAGTGCGGTGCGAAATCATAGGATACCCCTACAAATTTTAAATAGTTCACTATCCCTCACCATCCCGAACTTTTAAACTGCAGCCTGCACTATTGGAACCCCGCTATGAAAAAATTACAGTGCAATTATCTTAGCTAAATGGAGCCGTTTTTCTTTTATACATGACTTTTTTCGTTTTGCGTTTGCTGCAGGATCATAGGGCACCCTCCTTCGAAACCTTGAAAATACAGAAATACGCCGAATCCAATTGGTCCAGTATCCCAGAGGGAATCGCTGAGCTGAATGACACTATCCAGGCAAGAAGAAACGCTGCCTTCATATTTTTATATGATACATATTTAAATCAAAGTGGTGCCTATTATTTTAGTGGAGAATCCGTGGCTTCAACTTTGAATTTGTGTGGATCTTGTGAGTATTTGCACGTTCATTGCTAACAAAGATTCTCCAAGTAAGCTCGACAAACTTGATACACGCACTCCTTGCGGGCCACTTTATTAAAGTCACTAAGTTCAATCGCAACCGCTGGCTCATTGGAGCCCTCGCATGACAAGCTGTGTTATTTGTCAAAAAGCTAGCCTTTACGCGGGTTGGAGAAGAAAAGCGAGCAGATGATTTTCTGCGACTTTCCCGTGCTCTACTAAACTCATTCCAGCAGAGAAAGTGACCAGTTAGGGCTGAGGCCGCATCCCTTACATCTTCAGGGAACAAACGAAAATTTTTTTGAAAAATGCCGTCAAATCCCGGCGGTGTTCCTTTACTTGTGAACAGTGTGATCTGGGCCGTCATAGTTTTAATTCATGATTCAAAAAAGGCGGTCTGAGAGGTACAAAATACTTTTTCTCGTAATATTGTGCTGTCCCGGAGCCTCATCAGACCTAAATTATAACACAGAGAGGCACCAAAAACTTTTATTCCAAAAGAATTCCAAAAGTTTACAAAACCACTTTCCTCTCTGTGTTATACAAAAATACTTTTTATTTCAAATAAAATTTGAAAAACAAAGCCCAGCCTTCGCCCAGTCTTTTGCTGAAGCTCTCTTCTCTGGGTTCAGTCAGAATTCCTAACGAGCACCTCGGCACGCATCGCGGGACCTTACGCTAGTTGGCTACATCAGTGATTCTGCCAGAGAATTTTAGGTTCATCCGATTTCTGTCATAGAGCTAACACAGGCGCACTGCCATGCTCGTCTGCAAGGTGAATGACGGTGTAGGAATATCTCGACTATGGCTATCTGCTGAGCGAGAGTAGTGTAGAGAGATAATGTACGCGCGGTGGGCACAGACGGCTGGCAGGTGGCGAGAGTGAATGTCCGCGCGAGAGAACGTGAAAGAATGGGCGAAAACCCTCGAAGGTACGTTGCAGTTTTCTCGAGCGATTTTCACCCTGCTGGTTTTGACAGAATCTAGAAAAGAAATTCAACACGTACAAGGCGATTTTGTTTGATGTAGTCTTCGAGATTATACGCCAATACTTCTGGGGAGATTTTGTTGATTGTCCTAGTGTTCTCTTCATAGTAAGAAGTTCAATTACCAAGCTAGAGCTTTCCTTCAGCTCCGAAAATCTGCGATGCTAGTGGCAGAGCCATCAGGCGCGTATGTAAATAACGTCCGACGCGGAGGGAGGAGAGCAACTCAAACGGTAGTTCTGGTGGAGTTGCCGAATAAACCAAATAAGTGCTACTATCGTGTTGGTTGGATTAGAAAATCCGACAGTAAGGAGAATTCTGAGGGGTGTCCTATGAACTTGCACGGGCTCTAAAAAAAGCTGTCCAGAAATACGGAAAACTTATCGGACGACGTGGTTTCTTGTGAGTATAGGTTTATGAAGGCGGCTCTGATTCTACAGGTTGCGACGAACGTTGTTTCCTGGGAGCCGAGATATTCGTTTTTTTTTTTTCTGGGGAGGGGGGTGTTCTATGATTTTCCGCACTGTACAGAGGTGGCTAAAAAAGGCATTCCACCTCTCGCTCGGAACGCCACTAATGAGACTTGGCTAAATTCAAAGCGAATGCTCCTAATTGAAGGTTGAAGAGCATATCCCGTACTATCAGCATACGTCATGGTACCCTTCTGAGCCAACGACATCAGAAGAATTCACAAACGTTGTGCACTGTTCGAGCTCAACGTGGTCCTCGACGGATCATGGGCCATTATGAATCTATTGGAAGCGCTAGCCGGGAGGGGTCTTGCATAGTTGGGGGTAAAGTCCCTTGGAAGATATTCAACAGCTAAGCAATTTGAGTAAATTTGCCGCTGCTTTGGGATGGAGCGATTACGGAAGACCTACTTGAGCCCGACGGCGACGGCAAATGACGTCATATTCCGAAGACGGTGAGAGCAGTGAAGGAGAACTGCTTCTGCTCATGGAGAGACATACAAGGAATATTACGCCGCAACTTCCATCAACAGCGGCACCTTGGGGGACGAAAAGTCTGGTGATGTGTGCCATGGGCGAAGTGTGTTTTTTCTGGTCACCCCGGTATATGCATCAAAGTCACTGAGTTGATGGTGGAAACGGAATCATTCTTGCCACAAGTAATACACAGTAGGAGTTTCTTTCGGAACGAGCTTGAGATATGATTGACGATAGTTGTCCTGGTTCACGAAACTATTTTGCAAACGTTCAGAACAAGTTTTGAGACCAAAGCTAAAGCAGCATATGCATCAAAGATTCGAATCTTGGGGCTGCAATCTGAATTTGATCGCTTATCAGCTGTCACTTCCAGTTTTCAGTTGCAATTGAGGCACATCACGACGTCGAAGGGCTTTTAGGCTTAACCTTAAGGGTGACATACCCCCGCATTTTGCTCTCAGAATCGTTCAGCGTTTCAAAACGCGAACGCGAGCATACATCTCGTCACGAATGGTCATGGCGACTCGAGGGGCTTTTCCTCTCAGTCAGAGGGACGGTGACCCTGAGTGTAGCTATTGCGGTCAGTGTCAAGCTGTAATTCCTGCTTTGCTGCTTAACTTGGCTCGCTCAAATTCTCGCTCTTATGGTTAGGTACTGTCCACAAACAGCTGCTTTTCTTACAGTGGTTGAGTGATATAATTATCCTGAAGAATCATTCAAAAGTATTAGTCTTTCGACGCCTCCAGGGGAAGAGAAGCTCACCTGTAAATCAAAATTTCAGCAAAATGGAAACACTGGTATACGTTTATTTTCCCAATTCGTGAATGCAAGAGTTAAAAATCAGGTAAAGTTCTGAGTTTTTTGCGCTGAATCGTCCTCCACTCCCTTATCAGTCTGGTCCGCTAGGCTGATCTTTCCTAGCTCAAACTTTGTATCGCCTCTCACCTTTCCGAGATTTATAGTGAGTTCCTGGTTGACCTGGAATTAATTCAACTTATTGCCGAATACAAACAGATGTATCATATTTGTATTCTGCTTCGAGTGTGCCGGAAACAATTAATTGCTATAAGCATGATCGAAAGATCGATTAATTGAGCAGTCGCTCCTGAAAACTTGGACTTATTCGACAACACTTACTTACTCAACAGGGACCATGAATCTCCAGGAAGATTCTCTTTATGTATCAAAGCAGAAAGCGGCCAATCCAGTTAGTAATATTGCTTTCTATTCAGTGACCTTTCACCAATATGTCAACGTCGTTGAAGGAGGATTCCACGAGAAGGAAGAGGGTCGAAGAAAGGGAATATTGTCTAGTGGGGAGGCAGGCGAACATCCTAAGGATGCGAGTGACATGCAATCGACTGCGGAAAAAAAAACTCGGCGACACAGCACGGCTCACTGTTGGCGATCCACGCCCATCGATGATCTAATCACTCGCCGCAGATTTCTACGCAGCGAGTGATTAGATAGCAGAGAGAGCCCAACGATGGGAGACGCATCAACGCCGAAACCATGGGGAGAAAAATTGGTCCGATTTCTCGGGTTCTGGGCCGTTTTCATGGTTTTTCCTTCTTTTTGGAACCACTCAACATCATTAACGTAATTTGAAATGGGTTGCTTTTTCATAGTAAATTCTGCCTAAATTGGGTATTTTCGGCCTCATTGTTCCATGATTACTTTATCATGTCATCGTACTGCTCACACTGTACAAACCCTGACTCTAGAAATGATTCGACTTTTTGGTTAAGAACATATATATGTCCCTAAGATTTACAGTAACCAAAATATCACTAGAATGGAAGCTAAGGCAAAATATTGCGTTTACTAGTAATGTATACGAAATCTGTGCGACAACAAGCCACTGTATTTTTGAGCAATGAAGTAATAAAAATCCTGTTCATAGTAGGATTAGTTAGCACTATATCATCTATCTTCAGTGAGGTAATAGAGGAGAAAAAGAAGATAAGCACCAACTTACGTCTGAGCAATCATGTTTGACCAAGAGGTAGGGCTCAACGTCGAATATCTCATATTCTTCTCCTCTCAATTTGAAGGGATGTTGTGCATCCACAGTTGTCCATGAGAGAATGTCATCTTTGAATACTGAAATTTAGCCCACATTTTTCAGACATGAAAGATATTATGTCTTGCAGAAGACAGAATCGCACCGTCTCGTTCTCTCAGTTCAACGAAGACTGCAGTTCCAGGTTTACGCTTGCATTCGAACTGTCCCGTGACTTCCACCGAAACCATCTTCGCACTGGCACCAAGCCATAGCCCGAGGAGGACGGGGACAATCATAATTTGAAAATAGACACTTTTGCTCGAAATTCAAAAAAAAAACTTTCTCGTTTTCTGAAGAAATGGGAAAAGAAATGAAAGTAACCGTACTACGGATAAGCCGTGGATGTGCTTTTATAATCTTAATGTTGTTTTTATTCCAAATATTGACTTTGAGTCAGAACACATTGAATGTCCTCAGACAAAGCTATGTAGACCTTTCAAAACATAGAAGTTCTTGCAGTTGTGATTCATCGGCATTTCATGTATGTTTTCAAAGCTCCCCACTTTTTGAATCAAAAAATTTTTCATTTACTCTCTTCCTCCTAACATTAATTACGTGAAATAGGCCATGCTTCTTTCCAGCATTTGCTTAACAAGAGATTAGGATCACATAAGCTAAAACAGAGGTGGACAAAACACAGTCATGACTGATAAGCTTTCCAGGTGAAGCTTACCTGTGTGATCATTACAATAGTGGCTAGTGTACATAGCAATCATAAATTTCAACTTTTTCTTGATTATAAGCTTATTACCGACTTCGGTCTCTCTGCTTCAATCATGAGCGTTCAGCTAAGAATTTCGCTGATTGTGAGCACTTCTTCTGAGGATTACAGTATGCAAGCGACAAAACTGCAGATGACTATAGCGTCTTCAGGACGGAGATGATACTCTTAAAGAGGAGTGACATCAGCGTCGAGCAACACTGCTGAATGAGTAGAAGAAGTACAGCTCATTGAATCCCTGACAAACGACTTCTTCCGGTGCATATTCCCTGTGTATCAGGAATTAGCTTGAGTTTGTTCACTTATTTTCTTTCCTTATGTTCCACTCTGAGCACGTGATGAATGTTAATGTGAACGACGCTAGAACTAGCGTTTCATTTTCCACGTTCCAGGTTGAGTAGCAGTAGAGGACTCCCAGACAGGGTCGCATTCGATGTGACGAAAGTTAGGATTTTCTGTTAGATGGAACTACCAGGGACAGACGGGGAGAAAGGTGGGAAAAGCGGCCTGATCAACTTGCTGTTCTAGCAGCCACATGTGGTCCACCCTCCACCTTCCGCATAGTGGCAATTGTGTAAGACAAAATGAGTCTTACCCAGGCTTCCATCAGGGTAAGGATGGTATTGCCGCTGACATTTCCTGGGTAAGATTTCCAAACAGCCACATCCAATACCCACTAGCTGTGGTAAGTGAACCGAAGGAGACTCGAGCTGCAAAAACGTAGCGTTGTAAAATCTGTAGTAAGTACTCTTTATGTAGTGTATCTGGCACGCATACCGTGTTCCAGACGGCATGGATTTCAAGGCCACGCACATAACAGGCAGATCAGTTTACACAAAATCCTCTAATTGCAAACTAGACCCCATTATTTTGCATTATTTACAAAAACACATAAACAGTCCGTTAGAACAGGAGCCCCGGTGTAGTCTAACGCCTTAGCGTCTTTGCGCGGTAATTTCGTGCCGAGTACGGATCGTATGTTTCCCAAAGCATATACGTTTCTAGCGCTAAGGCTCCACTCCACTGAACCCTATGCCTTCATTACATGCAGTAGCGGTCAAAAGTGTTTGCCGAAACCATACTTCGTACATAATTTTATTCTCAACTGAACAATATGATTGTTCTTTAGTGTTTTTCAGTCCTTGAGTTTTGACCATGCAAGACATCCAGTAGAAAATCTCCAACTTATTTTGGGTCTTTTCTGATGAATAGAAAGACAATGTACTTGGAATGGTTTCGGCGAGCGCTTTTGATCGCTACTGTATGTGGGCGAACTATTGGGTTGTCCCATAAGTCCTGTCCGAATTTTTTTGAATTCGGATTTCTTCAATCCAAATTAGTGTCACTGCGAAATATGTTGGTATGTTAGAGAGTGCATCTAGGCCATTAGCCAGGAGATTTTGGAAGGGCAACTGCGCAACGGGATTACTAACTAGGAGTTCAAATAGACCAATGACAGTGATAAACGATTATGCTTTACGATACTCAAATGGACGCCGTTGCAAGAAAGGCAGTAGTGAAGAGCAGCGCTGAGCTTCTCTCAATCCCTGCTACTGATCTGGTACTGAGCTAGTGGTTCGATCGCAATGGCAAAGGCGATACGAGCTGTGGAGAGCAGCTTCACCCCGGGCCTCCACTCACATTCGATGAGGACCCCTTGCGCCATGTACTGGAAGGGGAC
>KZ347856.1:3028-15136 GCA_002352805.1 Teladorsagia circumcincta | reverse complement strand
TTCTCGCTGCCCCTGGGCATTCTCTGGCTCCGGCAGACCCGGTGTTCTTGGATCTTTCCCAGATCGTTTGAACAATTGCGTTGGAACTCTTTAAAGTAGGGTAGCTTGGCTAGATTTTGAGCCTTTATGGGAGCTGGGAATGTTATCGTCGGCCCCGTCCTGCGGCAAGTCACGAACTCTCAAATGTCTTGATATGGCCTTAGTAGTTCATAATGAAAATGAAAGTGACTCAAAACAGTAAAAACCCTCCTAACCCTTTACATGAAAACTCACCAATTATGACACGTGGAAATGGGAGTTGGCATACAATATCCGAATATGGCACCGTCTTCAGTTAGAAAGGGAGCAGGGGCAATGTCACACAAGTATAATGTCACCAACTATTCGTTGTACCCATTGTTTAGGTTTCACCCCGAAAGCTTGAGTTCTGAGGGAGTTACGTTCAAAAAAGTGAAAACGAATACTTCACTGCACGGTACTGTATATCACACGAGATCAGAGGCAGAGTTGTGGGGTTCAAATATAGGCGTTCACGACTGACGCACCAGGAGAGAGGAAAAACCAGCAAAAACATCGAAAGAGCGAAAATAAGAGCCTGCTGCATTGCACATTAGGCGAATCTATGAGACAGACATCCTGAGAAGCAACGGGCGATGAGGTGGGAGGATAGACTCAGAGACGAAAGAGCACACGGGACAAGTGAGACTCATACACTCACCATTCAAAATGAAGAAGCTGCATAGTAAGATGAGATGTGCAAGGCCTCATTTGGCCCAAAGGCTTGAGCTGTGCAATCATAAGCCTCTAGCGTTCCTGCCTAGCGTTTTGATTAGCAAAAGTGGCACTAGCTGTGTGGGTGCAGATCTAGCTGCTTTGTGGGTTTGCTACAATAGGCTAACTCCGGGGTGTGCCCTCACAGAGTAGCCAGCAGCCAGTAGCCAGTAGCTGTTTTGACGAGACGACAAACTCAAATGAATTAGCTGGCATACGCAGGGTGGACGACAGTAGTCATTGTACAAAAAACAGATTAGCTGCACTAGCGCAGAATTGAATGCACTTTTGGGACGATCCTGCAAAGCAATTGCCTAAGTGGTTTGGCACAAGTTTCAGTGAAATTGATGAATTTTGTTTTTCAAATAGTCGAAAACGGAAAAGGTGACCTTTGCAGATGTTCCCATAGAAGTTTTGAACAACAATCCTCATTTTACGTGCTGCACAAAGGTTATTCGAAAAACGTGATTGAAGTGGAGTCACCGACGCGGACTGCGTCAGTAAATAAATAAACAAATAAATAAGTAAACACATAAATAAGTGCTAGAAAGGAGAGTGAGCGAAAAATTTCCTTGTAGATGATCATGTGGATGTGGGAGATGGTGCAGTGACTAAAGACGCGACAGTGCACCTGCACGGTCCGAAAGATCGGCCCATTGGACCAGTACGATCTATAGTCAAGTGTCGGTAACATCTTCCACTTCAGAAGAGAAGTAGCACGTGTTCAAACATCAACAACACAAATGGTCGGAAGTGGAAAGCGAGGTGAGTCAACGCAAAAGAATCCCCGAGGGGAAGCTGGTGTGCAGGAAGGAAAAGCGATGGTATTTTCCTGTGGGAGAGGAGGGTCACGTTTGGCAGCATGGGTACTATTTCAAAAGATGGAAAAGGGATTCTATTAGGGTGTGAAAGGGAGAAAGTTTAGCATTTTCCGGGAATTTATCACGGATTCTGGGGAATTTACGTGAGTTCAGGAAGTTCCCTATCTTTCAAGTTCATCAATTAGCTGAATCAGGCCTACTCCTGCAGCCTCATACTGAGGGAGATGGATCTTGTACGGGTACCCTTGAGGTAGACCACATCCGCCGTGGGGTCCTTCCTAGGTGGCAGGTGGAGGTGGCACTGCAATTTGACTCGAATCGGAGGGAATGGATGATCGTATTGACTGCCAGATTCCCTCATCTGGTCGAAAGGTCATGGCGCATTCCATGAAGATTTATCTAGGTCAAACACTAAACTTCGGATCGCATACGGGTTTTTGAATAGTAAATAGTTAACTCTTCGATGGCTTAAATGGGATAGACTGAGAGAAAAATGAGAGTGCTGTTGCAAATGACCGAAAAACGATATTATTGGTCGCCGCTGTTGGACGAAGAGGATTAAAAAACCAGCGATTTTTTTCTAGAGGAATTGATCGATTCGGACACTACTGACTGCTATCAACGGACAGATCTCCTTCGACTAAAGTACACACAGAGCCAGCGGTTTGTAGAAGTGACAGACGGTTGATATAGAGCAATATAGGCTTCTTGAGTAGTTATTGCTCAGCGGTGTGGAATCCAGCAGCTATAGAAATGAGGGGCAAAAGGATGGATGATATTCGAATAAAAAATGGGACCCATTTGATTGAGTGGCTATTGATTTGTTGGAAGGCAAATAAGCAGCGCGGATACATTCATAACAATACGATATGATCGAAACTTCCATTCAACGATAATTTCATATTTTGTAATTGTAATTGTAAAACAGTTACAACTGGCCCGGTATAGAACATGTGAATTTTTATATTCTATATTTCATATGTAAAATATACATGCATGTTAATTGTTTGAAGTATCGATTTTCGATTATTTCCTCTCACTAATGGCGCACGTTCCCTGTAAGTAAATAAGTAATAAATAAATAAATAAATAAATAAATATCTCAGCATGGTGCTGTCTCAAAGCCTCATCTGTGGGATCTAATTATTCGAATAATGTTTATTTGTTTATCTATTTATTTATTTATTTAAATGTTCAAGAACAGTTGAGGCTCCAAATTTTTTACCAAAAAGCCTCCAAAAGACTTATTATCGAAAGCTTTCCGAAATATTCCAAGACTTTGATTTGGAAGCTGATTAGAGTAAAAATTTCGGAGCCTCAACTCCTCTTGAACATTTAAATAAATAAATAAATAAATAAATAAATAAATAAATAGATAAATAAATAGATAAATAAATAAATAAATAAATAAATAAATAAATAAATAAATAAATAAATAAATAAATAAATAAATAAATAAATAAATAAATAAATAAATAAATAAATAAATAAATAATAGATAAATAAATAAATTTACAACGACAAACAATAAATGAATAAAAAATAAATGAACACCCCAATTGGGTCCAAAGGATGGAGTTATAGAACCGACATTTGTTACTTTGTAAATAAATTTTTAGAGCTTCAAACTGTTGTTCACATTTGGAAGCGACATTGTTGACTTTGAGAGATTATATGGAATTACTACGTTTTTGCTACCTTCACAATTCTGAATTAGGCACAGAGATAAAGCCTTCAGCGCTATTCAACCTTATTTGGGATGCGCCGCGCATTGTACTTCCCTTCAAAACTGCAGGTCATTTATGTGCAATTTGGACCATACATTGACTTGCAGGGGCCTGCCTATATGCAAGTAAGCGTTTATTCTCCCAGACAAGTCTGCTCTATAATCGTTAGTGGAAGACTGACACTCTTGGTTGGACTGGATGACGTACTATCCACAATTTGACCTCCGGATTGCGCGCGTTGTAAGCGGCGCCGTTGCCTCTACACCAAATTCATCCACAATTCTGAATAGAAAGAGGAAACATGGCGTATTCTGAAAAATCACTATCTAGTGCCTTTTCATCCTCTCAGGTAAGTCTGTTATATATAAACACTGTGTCAAGAGCGCTCAATTCATAAAGCCTGCAAACCATAAGGCATAAACTAATAAATGCTTCATCTCCTGTGGCGCATACAATTTGTAAAAAAATAATAAAAAATAGAATGAATTGATTTAGCCGCAAGAAAGAGAGAAATGTAAGACAAAGATAAAGAAAAAAACATACATGCAGATAAAGATAAGATAAAGAAAGGTGCAGGAAGAAGGTGGCCCTTTCTGAAGGTACGAGCGAAGACTTCTGGGGCTGCACTTTGAACAAAAAAGGGGTCGCGGGAAGGCAAACCGGTTTTTTCGGAGGCACTGCGCACTTATGAAAGGTAATAAAAGAACAGCAGGGAAAACGACCGCGTAGTCAGTGGAGCGTATTGTTGTTGTCTTTTTTGCCCGTACCCCCTCCCCAATCTCCCCTTCCCGCCAACTTGAACTATCAGTAAGAAGAAACCACTTGTACGCTCACTCAAGCAAGGGGATCTTGAAGAATTGATGAAGCTACCTAAAACCCTAAAACTCTGCCTGGCGCTGATCGAATTCAGGAGTTAATGAAAACACGGCATACTCCGACTAGCTCAAGCACTTGTACTTATAACACTATCCCCGCTCAGTCCACTGGAACAACCTCTTCCGTGAAAAATGATAGCAGGGTCGCCACTCACAGAGGTACTGCCAGTCGTAGCCGTGGCATGAGTTCCCTAGGTCCAAATTTCCTAATGGTCCTTTCGAATCTGGCTCGCACCCCGTACCTCGCTTCAGGTGATCCACTTTCATGTGGATCTGGGGCAGTTTCGGTCGATCGTGTGACTAATTTGAGTAAAACGCGGGAAATTTACCCTCTGCGCTACGCTCTCCATTAACGCCTCACAGAGACCCTTGCCCCCACTGAAATAACTCCGAATTTAGCAGCAAACAGATGGATGCGTTGGTAACCGCCTGTGATAAAATCCCGGAACCTTGGTCCGGATTGCAGGAAGGTAATGCTTGAAGGAATCCTTCTGGGACTACCATGATTCTTTTTCATTATCACTTGCTTATGACCAAATGTTCATGATAGGAACGAAAAGAACAAAATTGCATTCATTCGGAAAACAATTCGAAAATCGGGAGGACTGGTACGCGTTCGAATTCCCGCTGGATATCTGTCACAAATGCTTGCGGCGGGAACGTTTCCACTTGGTTTCTTAACACCGTCACTAGGAAATCTTTTTGAACTTTCGATTCACTGTAATAACATCTCATACTTCTACTGCATCATATTTTATCGACTGCTCTGTCTCTACTCTCCGAAATCGAACACTTTAACCGGATTTGTTCATTGCGTCGCCTGATACGTAGCCGCTCCAAGCCGCACTTCTTTCCATGCCCCGCCTTTGGCTCTGCGCGACGTACCTTGGACTGTCCACAGACTGTGTGTTCTTGAGTTTGTTTCTCTCCAGAAACCGAATCGTTGTGCGTGAAACTTTGTGTGTTGTCTCTGGTGATCACAACTGGTGATACTGATGTTGGGGAAGAATGCAAAAATTTTCAAGCAAGGATTCCTTTAAGTTTGGGCTCCATGTCCAAGAAGGTGTTCACACGCCATGCTCCAGGCTATTAACCTATGACATTCTTCCGATCGTTTTTACAGGTACTACCCACGATCAACCTCTCTAGTTGGGAGGCCCTCGTTCGTCGATATGAAAAGGACTAAATATTCTCTTCCGTACGAATTTCCTCGTGACTTGATTTTCCTCCGTATCCCTTGCGTAGAGCAGAGGAGGTGAGAAGGTAATTGGGTCCGTAGCTGAGGAGGCATGTAACCACTGCCAGGCGTGGCACGAGTGCACTGGCCTTGTGAATTCCATCAATGATTTTCACTTGCACCTCTCTGTGTTTGTGAGGGTCAACTACCGTTGCAGTTTTCGACCCTTGTTACCCTCTGTCTCCCCCTTTCTCCTCCCAGGCTCACCACGTGAAAATCTCGACAGAACAATGAGGCCAATCGTTCGTCAGAGGCCGGCATAGCAAACAGAATAGACCAAAGATGAGCTAGGTTCATCGATGTTACCAGAGTGCGCCGCTCGACTTTAATTAGCAATTACAGAGGCGATGAATAGATTTCCGGTCACAGAATAGATGGCATTCGAAACTTTCTCATTGGGACCAACTATCACGATCAAGAAAGGAAAGCATTACGTAAACAAAAAGACAAGTCAAAAAAGAATGACCTGTTAGCTCCGGACTCATACAAGCTCTGTTGTTTTGCCAATCCCCGGAGATCATCAGTGAGTTGGGATTGGCGACATGAAGACATAGAGGAAGACGAAAAACCCCTCGAAATTGACGCACAAATTTATCATGCAGAGGAATATGCAGTAAAATTAGTTTTATAAATGTCGAGCGGAGAAAGCATCTGAGTGGACCTGGTTGAATGACGGGTTTCACTGTTTGACTGGGACCAGGGCAAATTGCGGTCGAGGGAATCCTCGATAGGGGGTCGTACTTGCTTGTAGGGAGGTAGGGACGGGGGTGGGCAAAAACGCAGGGTTCAAACGAAACACAGCGGCGCTGCCTGCCTCTCATGCACCTAAAGCCAACATTTTCACTTTAAAATCAGATGTGTGGAGGGGTCAAAGTGATTGCATCGGCACCTCCATTGAAGGCGATGGATGGGCGAAGGCGCGGCTATTTACTCGACACGATTTTTACCCTCCCTGGAAATGGTCCCATGAACTTGATAAGGTGGGAAGCGATGATCCACGCTGCACCAGGTGCCCCTTTTTCCAAAATTAACGGAAGAAAGGCAATGGAAATCAATATAACGCGAATTAGAGTCAATTTCAGACTGCTGTTGGACCAGAACTCGGAAAAAACTGTTAAAGAACACCGGGAAATGGACAGGGCAGCACAGTGGCAGGGACGTGTCAAAACCCTTGATTGACATAACCTCAGAGCGCCAGAAATATGATAGGCATAATTCGATAGAAATTGGCTGGCGAACAAAGTGCAAGCTCCGTATAAGGAAGTGATTATAGGCACAAGCCGTGGTTAAGGGAGTGGTCTGTACCCTCTCGCTTCTGAGATAGGGTGGTCTGCAAAGGAGAAGGTTGTGCCATTTCCACTATGGTGTAAAGATTAGATAACCAAATTTGTCATGAACGGCTTGTAAATGATGTCAAGTTAGCGTCTGCGTCTCTTTGATCCCCACACTTGCTCTTTCTGTCGTCGTATCGCCCCACAAACATGCATGCAATTTTTTCCACGCTATAGGTAGTATAGAGCCATGGAGCACCTGCGAGAGGAGAGCTTTATTTAGAACGATGTGAGCACTTTCTGACAAAAATGATAAAAGAAAATAAATAAGAAAAACCAAAGATAAATAGAGATAAACAGCAAAAGTAAAAAATAAAAGCGAATTTCACTGTGATGATTGATAGGGTGTCACATAAAAGTAAAAGAACTTAAAGTGAAGTTCACATAAAGGTGATTAGATGATCTGAGCAGTTGGTTTGGGCTGGAGCCAACGCAGAATTCCACTGTCCCATCGACCTACAGCCTATCTGGCGACAGCTAGACTGCCCATGTGAACTGCTCTCGCATTTCCTGGGCGTCCAATTTCTTTTCTGTGAGACTCACGAGGTAAAAGCAAACAACGGGAACGACGCGTAAAACAATGAAACGACTACGCACGTCCACAAAACGACGATCTCACGGAAAACGTCATGAAAAACAAGTGGAGGGCCATAAAAGCACGAACCAAGTGGTCTCAGCGTATACATAGTGATCAGTGATCGGCACACTTCAAACTGGTTTGCCTTCAATCTGGTTGGTTATACTCACTACTAAGGAACCGGAATCGGGTAACTATGAAGGAACACGAATTCAAAACATGCAATGATGATAAGTGAAAGTGCAGTGTCAGGAACGATGGATAAAGCATTCATCAGGCAATGATAAATTCTTCTCTGGAATGCGCCATACACACTACTTCCATTCAGAATCATAAATGTCGTCTCAATATGATTCCCCAATGAGTCCGCACAAAAATCAGTGTTTTTATTCTTCCGAAAAAATCTGTTATCAAATACCTGGTTTCAGAGGATTTGAAAGCTTGTAGGATCTAGGCGTGCTCTATACATGAAGTGACCACCGAACTGTACGCGTGCTGAATGGGAGCTATCGGAACTACACCACTTTAGCAGCATTACCTAAAATAAACTTCTGCGGCGAGTCAGATTATGTTGGCATTTATGATTTAATTGAAATGTTACTAATTTCGTATTTATCATGGCTCGCTTCCACCATGTGGAACAGAAAGTTAGGTAGCTCTTCGCTATTCAAATGGAGGGGGGGGGGGTTGTCGTATTTTCAACTTCGGTAAGGAGGAGAGTCGTATGTAGGGATGGATAGAGTTAACCACCCTTGGCAAAAGCGCGAACGTGGGTCGTGTTCGAGGAATTAAAAGGGGTCATGACTATGAAAAAGAGGTCGCCTTCGATGATTTTTTGACGATGTTGGGGAAAATTCCATGAGAATTACGTGAAATAGACAGAATTGGAGGAGTTTCTGTTTCATGATAGAGATTTACCCCACCCCTCCGCCCTCCGCTTGACGGTTGTTTTGGTGGGAAAATGAGAGGAGGGGGAGCGTCCCCACTCTTCTTCATCAGTTACAAACAGGCCATAACGGTGACAGTGGCGTAGGGCGTGCGGATGGATGGTCGTATTGGGAGATCCTGATGGGGTGGGAGTTTGGTACTAGTTTCTACCGGAAAATTCGCTAGAAGCGTTGCTCAGTCACATTACTGAATATGACTGGTCAACATTGTAAGCATCTGCGAGGGATACCACACAGAGGGACTTTCCACTGAGCAAGATGGGACCATCCAGAACGCTTCACAATTGCTAATCAGTGTCGCTTCCACTGGATGGCTAGGTCGATAGAAAAAATGTTTCCCTTTATGGAGAAGTGTCAGTGGATAATATAGCGCAGCGGTTGGAAGTGTACCGGTCTACTTGAACAATTCATGTAACAGAAACCAGGGTTTTGGAGTAGAATATTCTGCAACACCAAGAAAGATACCTGGTCTATTGTCACATCACGCGAAGCTTGTCATACACAATTTAAAAAAAAGATGTAAAACTGATGCACAAAGAAGATCAAGATACGTCAGTTTAAGTTTCATGCGAAACGAGAGAAGAAATACATATTGATCACATTGAGAATAAGGTAAGACCGTAGATTTCTTTATAGGTGATCCTATTGTGGGAAGAACTATTGGTAGTGGTTCTTGGAAGGAGATTAGGGCTCAATCGGGGTGAGTGATTTTCTCTTATTTCACTGAATCCCAATCTTTTTCCCTTGACGAACACTTCTGCGAAAGCCAGAGATCAAGGCATAATGGGAAGAAAGAGAATAGTAGTAGGACCAATGGGTTCGCGCTGTGGGGTTCGAATTGACAGAAGGCTCCTACCAACCAAATGTATCCGACATGTGGCTCGTGTTACTTGAGAGCAGGGCCTAGTACAATCTTGGAATCGCTATGTAGCGGAAGAGGTGTGGCAGTCGTTTCGGACATCATGAATACATGCTCAGAAAAGGAAGTAAAGGACGTGTACGAAAAGTTCAGTCGGAAGAAGCGCTGCAGCGACTCGTTAGAGGGTGTCGAGGGTGCATGCATGGGTTCAGACAACGAGCTAGTGAGGGGAATGGGAGCTTATTGTGCGCTGACTACTTCTTCAGTACCGGGAAAATGGGTGAAATAGCACAGGAAAGGAGAGAATCAAAGAGGTGAGCGAGAGGTGTCTGTGAGGTTGAATGCCAAGGGAGCTTTCGAAAAGGGTATAAGAATCCAGAGCTATATGCGGCACTTTGCCGGCTGCGATAAGTCCTATTTTTAATGAAGGCTGGGGGAAGTGGGACGAATGGAGACCGGTGGGACCGATGGGTGAGGGTCCATCTCCAGCCAACAAATCAGGCTATATGAAGCCCAAAAGTGAGTGTGATTGTGCTGCCCCACATCGCCTCTGAATCTTCGCCTGTGTCCCAGAGAAGTTATGCGCAAGCAACAAGGTGCGTGGCAAGGGCCCACTAATAATTCTTCGATAGCGGAATCGTGCAACTGCCAAACCAACGCAACCAACCCGCTTCCTCTAATGAGGCCCAGTTATTGCTGGAGGAGAGACCATGAAGCCTCCGAGGCTAGATGGGAACACTCCTAGAGGATTTGGTGACGTTCCCCGGAAGACAGGTGATCTGAAACCGGGAGCCCTCACGAACCCCTTCAGGAATGGAACGCAAATCAGCACAACGGCTTGTATAGTCATGATTGCTGTCTTTCCTACGTTCGGCTTTTGATTTACAACGCGTCACCGATTAGACAGCCTTCAATAAAAGCAGCGCTGCTGCCTGTACGACCACGATTTGAAACCGACACCGCTTTTTTTCCCCAACGATTTGCATCTTCTGGGAGAACCATGGAAAACTCTGAAACCTGGATCATTTAAATTGTTTTCCCGGAGAATTTAGCGCTTAAAAGCCCATATGGTAGTGCCGCAAAATGGGTGAGAGAATTTCGGTGAAAAACGCTTTCTTGGAAAGAAATGTGATTGTTTCATAGAAAGGACATTCTGAGAACTACTCCCGAAAAGGAAAAAAAAACTCCTACATTGCAGATTTTTGTGGAACTGAATGAGAACTATGCAAAAGAAGGGGAGAACACAAGTGACACAACAAGTAAACAAGTAAACAATGACTTAGGTAGATAGACGGCGGTCTAGCAAACATTGTTGTTGGAAAAACATCAACCCCGAAAATGGGACAAAGACCTTCACAGCGCCGTCATCAATGGTGGTTAGTTGACGCTGTGGAGCGGATACTTCACTCTCGATTTCACGTAAAACTAGTAATTCAAGTTGAACAGGGCTAAGGAAGCCCGCCATCCCAATCGTAATGTTATGCTCAGGCAGTGAGTCATTCAGGCATCTGATGAAGGAATGAGAATACAAATGAAAACATTACGGACGACTCGAAAACACGCATCTGATTCATGTTGATTTTTGATGGAATTCGAAAACATTAATTTCAGATTTTGTAGTGAGACATTCATGTTTCGTATAACATAGATAGTCTTATGACACGCCGAAAGTTATAATTGTGATTATGACTCGTCCGGAATGCGCCATGCATCCGCTCCCATGTCAAACATCGGAGGTGTTTGAATGCGCACATATCCGACACGACATATGAGTAGACTAGCCGTTCAGTTTTGATTCAGGGGTATCTTTACTGGGAAAGTGTGGCACCGACTCAGTGTCCTAAAAGAGATAAGGGATGTTGTGGATATGGTTAAGAGATTAAAGCAACAGTCCCAGCAGGGTAGAAGTGGGCGTGGCGTACAGGACCGCACCTCCTCTTGCTAGCCGTGGAGACTCATTCACGATCACGATTTGCATCGTGAATCAACTTTAAATAGTCCCTGTGGTCCCAAAACGATTGCAAAATACGATTCACGATGCAAGTCTTGATCGTGAACGAATCTCCACGGCTGGCAAGAGGAGGTGCGACTTCTGTACGCCACGCCCACTTTGATATTGCAGAGACTGTTGCTTCAAGTGGAATTTGTCGGCGGCAAGACCTTGTCAATAAATCCACAAAAAAACCCTATGAAATCTGACCCGCTCGAATCTCACGTTACTACAACAACAATGGTTTTTGTTTACTCTTGCCTCAAAATAGACTGGACAATTTGGGACATTCTATTTGGAGTTGAGTAAATTGTTGGGAAGACTCGAATATTCTAGAGAATTTTAGGAATTTCCATAAATTATTTAAATCCAAGGAATTTTGACAGAAATTAGAAATTTCCGATATTTTGATTGCCTTTCTTCTCCGCTTGTCGGATATTTTTGAAGAGAGCTTCAGTACGTGAGATTAGATCGCAGATGACACTAAGATGAGTAGCGGGACTCCGAGACGAGCCATCTTAGTCTGGAAATTTGCTGTTGTATTGACTGCACTCTTGAATTTTGTGACTCTTTCAAGCTAGAACGCGGGTCCCTGGGTTCCGCTTACAACAAATTGACTAGGAATTGCATCAAGAACGGGGTTTGGTACATACGTTGAAGTCACCACGTGGAAAATAAAGGATTAAGCAGACGAATGTTACTGATCTCACAAATATGTGATCAAAGAAGAAAATTAAAGAGTTTGTACCCGAAACGGCATACTTGAAAAGAGCTCCATGTAGACTTGTCAAAGGGCAGTGCTCGTTTAGAAAATGACTATGTGAGAGAAAAGCGTGCAGACCAGCGTTTGCGCTCTCTGTTGGCTTTCTGAGAGAAATGGAGAGATGGCATGAAAAAATGGAGGCAGAGAGATGACAATGAGATGTCATGTGAAATCGGAAGCCAGGGGCTTGTGAAGAAGATAAAGTGGTTG
>KZ347844.1:2619-13203 GCA_002352805.1 Teladorsagia circumcincta | reverse complement strand
GACCGCTCTTATCTATGGGATTTTAGGGTAAAAACAAGTGAACACTACGGTAGACTGACTACCAAGGGCTTATAAGAAAACTTTATAAAAAATATTCAACTGTCGTCGACTTCCTAAAAAAAGTTTAATATCCATCATGATGCACAGAGCTTGGGCGATGTCATGTTGTCATTACTCCCATTAAAATTGGAGGGAGCTGTATTATTTGAGTGCTGAAGCCTCGTGTTTTCAGAAGAGTTGCTCCGAAAATCAATGAAAAAAAATTATCCAACGAGGCGATTTTTTCTACAAATCATATTGGGAATGAAATGAAGTATTCATTAGAAAGCACTAACCTTAAAAGAATTGCAGAATTTCCATCATGAAGAAAGTCATAAGAGTTTGAGGCCAGAAAACCAGGGCTCCGCGAAAAATTTGTCCGCGATACACCCAAAATTGTCCAACGGAGCGATTTTTGGACTCCAACATTTTGGAGAGAGTTCAGGTATTCATTAGAAAGCTCTGATTTTCTAGTTTATCCCAGGGGATAACAGTTGCAAAAGGTTCACTCTAAAGGAAGTTATAGCCTTTGGAAGCCAAAAAACCCGGTTTTGCAAAAAAATTGTTTAACGGGGCGATTTCTTTAAGGAAACAGACTTTGCAAAAGTTAGAGTATGTTTTAGAATGGAAATGATATGTAGTCTGAAAATTTTCTTGCCACTTCTCACAATCTCTTATTTGAAGAAAATTACAATTTTTCAAATAGAAAAGGTGGGCATTTTTGCGAATTCTCGTTTCTCTACGCCACAGCTCACAGCGATTTGAAGTAGTGCCCGAAGTAGGTGTTTTCGGAAATTAGGTGTCTCGTAGATTACAAAACCATTTTGAATTTGAAAAATATTGAAAATTAACTGAATTACAATGTTTTGAAGATAAGCAGTCCGCCTAGGCCTTTCCGCGCTGCTTCGAGGGGAAGATTGCGCGCGAAAATGCAAACTCAACGCTCCAGTTCTAAATTCAATTCCTCGCGAGAATGTTCCTGACGAGTAGCTGAATCATGCTTCGCATCGGGTGTGAACGGTCGTACTGAGGCCCTCTAGAAGGCTAGGGGGTCGTAAAATTTTGGAAATTTTTCCAACGTGACGGTTGACCCTGATCGTATCTCTATTCTGAAAACGAGCGAATAAATCACTGACCGTCGCATGGCTGACGAGGTTCCCTCCGAATGTAGCGTTGATATTGAGGGCAGCGGACGATTACTGAACCGCAGCACCATTCGAAGAAGACGATTGCTCGAAGTTGACTCCTTGACAAATGCGACATGGTTCATAACAGAAGGGCTCGCGACCCTATTTAAATAATACTAGCGGTAACTCTAAGATTGTTCTAGAATATGGTGAAGACATGACGGTGGTGAAGGTTCTTGTGGATTCACGACGATCCATGTAAATTCGTGTCTCAGGACTTTTGCACCAACCTAATATCAGGCTCCTAGTGAAGAAATCAGACTCGATGCCTCGTAAACGCAGTCGACTCGTTTCGCATCTCAGTTTATAGCACAGAAAGTCCTTGACTATACAAACCAGACTTTGGTTACGCATAACTGCAAATAACCCTGGTACAGCGTCAGACATTCGTTCCGTATTTTCAGTCATGTAGGAAGAGAGATCTATTCCGTGGAATGGAGAGTGTGGCTAGGAGATGGGGAAAGGAAATTTTTCGTGCGGCACGAAAACATTGAATATCTTGTAGAAGTGATGTACGAAAACTATTCTGAATTTCCTTCCTTCCAGTTCTCTTGTACCACAGCATTCAGGGATCGCTTCCTACTTGAAGAAGAATTTGCTATTGGCTTATTAACTTGTTGCTGTGCCTTATTGCTGTACTAATTTCCTTTGAATTTTGCACCCAACCACAGAAGGCTTTGGTGTGGACAGATGTAATGGGAGCCACAACACTTTTGAGACACCTTCTAACTTCCCGTTCTGCTTCCCCTTTTGAAACGATTGTCACAAGGCAAAGGGAGGGAAATGATAGTGTGCACATCTCACACTCATCCCTGGCCAGCGGATGGCTGTGTAATTAAAGAGTGTACACGAATTTGCTCTAGGATGGAAAACTGGAAACAAAAATACCTGAAAACAACAAAAAGAAATAGTTTATCGAGAAATCATACATTCAATAATAGTAAATGGTTCAACACGTTGAGAATACAAAGCAGACTGTACATATATTAAAGAACACGATCGACACTCATACAGTGTTTGACGCTGCGTCGAATAATAATGATCGCCACAGAATGAAGGTGAAGTTTACGATGGAAAGGCAGCCCATCAGAAATCAAGGTGATGTGGTCAGTGGCGCAGGGGATGAAGAAAATGAGGAGTGGTCCACCTCAAGGAATGCGACCCTCCACTTTGCCCGTTTATTTCCCATCGGCGCGATTTTCATCGGCACTGCCCTCCTCAACGCTAAGGCTGCCTCCACTAAAGGGTTATGAACAGACGGCGGTGGGGGAGGGATTGGCTGGCAGCGGCATGGGCATGGCACCGCTTGGCTGCTAAGGCACTCACCCCCTCTCCTGCGAAACGCTCGCACCTTCAGGGGCCTCTCTTTCGACGAAGTATATTTCCCCTTCTTCAACATCCAACCTCATAATGGAATCCTCTTTGAAACGCCAACGACACAACAATTTCCACGTGTCTGCCCGTGGGAACATATTTTTCAGCAAATGCACCACCTAAGCGCATGTACTCCAACAAGAGAGCCAAAGAATCCACAGCTCAATGCAGAAACCACTTAAGTTCGTTTGTCTCAAACCTTGAAGGAAGCGACTACGATAAATGGGGAGCGCACCGAGGAAGCAGGTCTGTTGTCCAACGGTGGGACATCTGGCTGACGTAAATGTTTCTAACAAAATAGATCGTGTTAGAACCTGTCGTATATACTAACAATAAGCAAGACAAGACAACAAAGCGACATGTCAAGAGCTATGATTTTAACATGTTTCCTTTCGTTGACAGACTGCACAGCAGGTGTCCCACTGTCGGAAAACAGACGACAACGAAGCATATGTACCACAAGAACAAGTTTCTTGGCTGTCAGGGAAGAGAGGTGTGGCGCTTTTACGTCGGAGCGCTGGTCTTTCAGCAGAGCTTCCAATGGGGTCCCATTTTGCGCTTTCCTGAGAGATTACTCTGCTTTTTTCGACACTGGCGTACCACTAACAAAGTTTGTTCAACTCAAGGTGACCTTCTTCAAAACGGTTTCTGCATGTTACAGGACTTCATGCAATGCCTACAGAACCACGGTCCGTTTTCGCTGAACGGCCGTGGGAAAGCCATAATGTGGTGAGGAAGTGGTCCAGAGATCAATCCTCTCCGAGGACAAAATTTTTACATTTCAGTTGGAGCGTCCAAATCTTCTCAAAATACCACCAGCGCAAAAACTAAGTATTCTAAAAAAAACTAAGTGTTACAAGAAAATACTCATTATCAGGACCACCAGCAAATATTAAACTCAGATTTTACCCGGCCCCAGTTTGCTCCACTTGGGCACCATTGGGCACCCTTCTGTGTTGCAACTTTTTCCGCCATATTCCAGTTAAAACCTGAGTTTAATATCACTAGTGGTCCTGATAATAAATATGATACCTAGATCTTGCGCTGGTGGTATTTTGTGAAAACTTGCAAGCTCCAACTGAAATGCAAAAATTTTGTCCTCAGGGAGGATTGATCCTTGTACCACCTCCTCACCACACTTTGGCATTCCCACGGCCGTTCAGCGGAAACGGACCATGGTTCAGTAGTCCACGCATGAAGTTCTATAACATGCAGAAAACGTTTTAAAAAAGGCCACCTTGAGTTGAACGACCTCCCTCTTGCCCCACTGAACCTCTCAAACCTATCGTAATCGCTGTCTCTGAAATGCCTTCAACCCAAGAGGAGATCTGCTTGTTCAACATAAGATGAATCGCAGAGCAGGCTGGGAAAATTCTATTTTTCCAACAGAATTAGCGCTTACCAGCCCTTCACAGACTTGCCAGATCTATACATAAAGAAGATATTAGCTTTACTTATGAGTAGCGCTCACAAGACCCCTTTTGAAATACCGCACCAGTCACCGCAACCGTAAATATCGCATTGCATTTCTGACCAGTATTCCATAGCTAAGAACTTGCAAAATGTCTAACGATAAGCCTAACAAAATCTTATGTGTCACCCAACAATGTGAGGCACGGTCCTATGCGGCAAATAGGCTTTGAATTCCACAAGGATTGGAAAAGACCTTCTTGAGGTTACGACAACTTTTTCTTATTCCTTGAACTTCTTCTTTCATCTCCTCGTTCAATCGCTACCTTCTCCTCTGCGGGGCGCTGGAGTTTCGCTGCTGCTCTAGATAGTCTTCCATAGAGATCACTTTCATAAATGAGAAATATTCTGAAGAAGCTATTTTTACCTTGCTATTGTCCTTCTCCTAGAATTATATCCGCTTCTATAGAAGTGCTTCAGCATCTCTTTCCGTTTGACTTCATCTAAATTACCTATACATGCGGCTGTATATAGCAGAGAGATTGCAGCCTACCATCAGGTGCATTCTTGTCAATAAACTCAGCTATGGTCTTCCACAACTGATTAGGTTTCGCTTGTGCAAGCAGTGGATCCGTCGCAATAGCTTGGCATGACTAAAATCCCTTCCTGTTTCACAAGGAAACTGTATCAGTAAGCGCCAACGGCCATTTACCTGGTAAACCATACGCGTCACTTGATCCTTTGCATTCTCCAACGGGCTGCACACATGAGAGAGCTCAGCAGGATCTCCGATGAACTCACATCCATTCTGCACCTGAAACGGCACGTTATCCACATATACACTACAACCAAAGAACGATTTTCAGTACCGCTATAGTGATACTGGTGCCTTTTTTCCTGCAGGCCGTGCATCGATATATCACTATTTCCCCTCCGTTTCTAGTACGTAAATGTTCGAATGCATAACAGTACTCCCCTCCTGGAACGAAAAAGTAACAAAGAGCGATTAGTTCACGACTGACTGACCGTATGAAACGCTCACCTGGAATATGATATCTTAAAACCGGGTGAACACCCCTTTGGCTGGCCTCGAGCACCCCACGAAACAGGTGTCCCGATAAACTGACACGAACATGGCGTCTATAAGCAGGTCTTTTTTCGCCAGCTGAACTGAATTCACTGAGGTCTCGACCTTCCGCGTAATTTCACAAAAGAAGTATTTAAGGCGAATCAACTACCTGACGTCGATGCGGCAACTTCTTTGGAAGTTGTAGGCTGCGCATTGCTAGTTGTCAAAGACCGCGAGAGCGTAGGATATTTTTCAGAAAGACTACCACCCGATTGCGCACCTAAAATATCCGAATGAAGTCCTCAAAGAGGCCGATCCTATAGCGTGAAACAATAAAGCAGCACCCCCAGTGGGGTAAAAGCGGTTGATTATGAAACTGTGGAAGCCGAGTGACCGCAAATGTAAAAAGAAACAAAGGGAAATGCCAATGAAACCCTTGAATGGAGTCACTCGAGAAACAACGGCACTACTTCGGACGCAGCGCAGTTTAATAATCACGCAAGAACTACGCCGACAAGTTACCACGTCCATGAGCTAAAATTAGCGGCAACGAACCAGCTTTGATATACCCTAGCGCCGTTGTTGCGCATTCTGAGCCGCGACATTGGCACATCTATGTTACACGCGAGCTACCCTATCCCATACAATAAATAGATCTTCAGGACGACCTCTGCTGGAGGTGTTTGTGAGCGTAGAAAACACAACGCACCTTGTAGCCCAGTTGTTTTACACTCTAAGGCAGTACACCCATGAACACATACGATTTCACTTACTTGGCGTGGCAGCTTCCTCCATCACTGGTTTAGCAAACACAGGCACGGCACCTGAAGACTGCTCTGAGAAAAAATATCGCTGGTGACTGTTCCTTGAATAACGCAAAGCATGATGGTGTCAACTAAGCTACGGAAAGTCACTGCGTCTTCATAAATATAGTTTTAGATGGTGTCGAGTGAATCGAGGGTTCGTGAGCCAGGGGAACTGTAGCCAATTCAGGGGGTGAGGCGAGGGCGAGACTTGACATGCGTGAAAAGCTGGAATATGAGTGTTACTTCACAGCGTCTCGCCTCGCCATTTTGGACACCGCTCCCCACATACATACTTTCGCACGGCGCTCTGTTCGTCTACTCCTCCAAGGGTTAGCCCAGGGGCTCTTACTATTTCGCCATCTACTCCTACCGACTAGTATAAGACGCCATTCGTTGCGTGACCCACTGTTATACCGAACCCGCGTTTGAGCGATTGCGTAATCGCTTGCTAATCGCTCTCGGCACAACGACTGACAAGCGATGGAGCAATCGCGATCACTCTATCGCTTGTCCGTCGCCGAGTGTGACGGCGGTCATGGGTCGTAGAAATGACTAGACTAGTCGACCGTAAAGCTGAGTGTGCTGTTTCGGATGCACTTGTACAGTTGTATTCTAACTCAGTTGCAGATATGTAGTACTTTAACGCTTTCACCTTTACAGGACGACGGCCAGATGAGGCTTCGGGGAGACGGGGGGCAGACGGGCTATGCCCACGTCATTCAGTGCGAGCGGGGAATCCTCAAGCCAGGGGGAGTACAGCGAGTCTAGGGGGTAGTTATGAGGGCAGTCAGACATGCGTGAAAAGCTGGAATGTTCGAGTTCCATATCTTGCTGAGAGGGCGCGAACGTGCCGCGCGCCATCGCGGCGACTGCCTCCCCCCAAACCCTGAGCAATTACTATATACGATAGTCGCGCTATACAAAGCATCACGTGCAGACAAAATCGATCACCATCGTGCGATTGCAATCGCTTGTCCGTCGCCAAGTATGACGGCGGTCTTCGGGATTTCCGCGGGTTTACTGTAGTGGGGGCAGTGAGTCCCGCAACGAATGGCGCCCTACTAGTTGGTAGGAGTACCAAATCAAGCTCCCCCACTTGCATTGAACCGATAAATTTATTCACCACTGTGCCACGGTGCCGCTCTCGGTTTTCGAGCGCAAGATTTGAATAAAGTGTCCCGCTTCAAGAAGCAACGAATAGAGATTTCCTGAGAACAAACTGGTGAAATAAAAAGAGAAAGGTGTGGACAACTTTCAAAATTTGAAAAGTGTGAATACCCACAGCCGCGTAATGAACCCGACGCCAAGGATCGCATTGGGGCATCCCAACTTGAAGGCGGCGTGAATTAGAGTGTTGACAGAACCACACTCACACACCAAACTTCACGCCAAAAAGACATGTGTAGCGCCTTTTGCACCCATTTTGGAGTTTACGATTTTTGTCTGCCGTAGTTTGTTTTTCCAGAGGCAATTTTAAATGGTGAACATTGCTATCAATCTCAGTAACGCTATCGAGGATTAGGAAGTTGTTGCATAAAACTCGGTGTTAACGGTCGAAGGGCTACACGGCGGCCAGCGCACTGCTCGTCGGCACTCTCTTGGCGAAAATGCAGATTCAAAGCAGTACTAGTTTGAGGAACGAGTTCTAGGGGAGCGGGAGGGAGGTGTCGAGGCGCGTAAGCGATCTCAGAACCCTTACTATTTCAGCGTTTCCCTATCTCTTCAAAAAAGGACCCATGCGCTTCCATGCTCTCAGGGAGACGGGCCCCTCTCATGCGACGCTATCCTAAGGCTGTGCGAAATGAAGTTGTGTCTAAGAACCCGCTATGCTCTGCAGTTCAACACTCTCGATAGTCAGCGACGAGCAGAGCTGCGCGCCGTCGCGTGGCCCTTGGCTCAGCAACTCGCCCGAATTCTTTAAGATGTTTAAGCGGCAGTACATGACCACCAGCATGCCCATTTTGTTGCTTTTTGAGAACAATTAAACATTACAGGGGTCTCATCCGGTAAGAGGGGGCATTTCGGTGCATAGTCTGCTCTGATGCCAGTTTGACCCATGGAGTCCTTTAAAGATGCGAGCTGCTACGAGCTTTATTCCCTGTTTATTTCTTTAGGTGTTTTGTGTAATGTATGTTCTCTTGTGCCAGATGACAAGAACGTTTATAAAAAGTGATATTCTCCTATTGAACAGACGGGACTAAGCCTAAGAGAAGGGAGGAAGACCCCCCGTGGAAAACGGGGATTGCTGGCGGAAGCGGAGGTCTCCCTCCCTTCTAAGGCTTAGTCCCAAACATTTACAATGAAGTTATATGCTTTCCATGGTTTTCAGCTTGTTTCGCGCCCTGAATCGCCATGCCCCCCCCCTTGCTGGATGAGACCCCATTACAGTTGTGCCTATCAAATCACATTTCCTTTTGCAGGCAGATTTCAGGTGTAGTGACTGTATTCGATGAATTTCGGTGCAAAAAGCAGCTGTGCCAAGTGAGTTTCTTCTTTTCAGCAGCTCATAGGGAAATCTCCAAAAATAACACGGGTTGCACTGAATTAGGGGGGGAGCATTCCGCTGCGGTCGTTCGTACCGCCTATAATGATACCAAATCTGTAGGAAACAGGCTCCGGTGTATCTGAACCATTTCTTGTCGATTTTATTCCTGTGCTTCCTTACGGCGCAAAAGCTGGAATTATTCTAAGTAGCACTAACTATCGCATCACCACATCCCCTTGTTCAGATAGGGCCGATTATGCCATTGGCTGCACATCGCGGGGGCTTCCGGGATTTGATTCGCTCAGGGTGGGGGCATGAGGTGCCTAAAAAATTCCATTTTTTTTTTTCGTGGTGAACAAATCCACGGGGGGAGGGTGCGTGAAGCAATCCGTTTCCGCTTCTACACTCATCTCGGAGCTTCCATCTCTTGCGAAAATAACATTACTCAGGATAATGTGAATTCTCGCACCAATTTCTCCTCCCCTCCCCCCCCCCCTTGTGGGTGCTCGTTATGTGACCTATCAAATTGAAAACATTCGACGTTTCAGATGCTTTGGACGGTGCACTATTTGTGACAAACATCCGACTATTTTCCAATCGAAGGGAGTTTATGAGCTACCGCCAGGTGTTTTATTTCGTATGCCCAGGTTACATTTCACATAATATAATTAGCTAGCATGAAACCATGGTTCAGCTTTTTCAGGTGTTTCAGTAGATGACAATGACTTCACCGAAGGTTTTAGAGCCCTGACGTCGAGCAGTGCGCAACCAGGGACCTCAAAAAGAGTTCCCGAGCCAGCGATAGGTATTTTATTTCATATGCTTAGGTTACATCTCACATAATATGTATGATTAGCTTGGAACCATCGTTCAGCTCTTCCTCGTGTTTTAGCGAATGGCAATGACTCTACTCTTAGAGCCCTGACGTCGGGCAGTGCACAACCAGGGACCTCAAGAGGACTTCCTGAGCGAGCGCCAGGTATTTCATTTCATGTCTTCATAATACTTCCCATATTATGATAATCTAGCGTGGAGCCATTGTTCAGCTCTTCCTCGTGTTTCAGCGGATGGCAATGACTGTACCGAAGATCCCACTGTAACAGCACTGGCATCTGACAATACGCAACCAACTTCCTCAAAAGAAGTTGGTGAGTCAGCGTTAGGTGTATTATTTCTCTGCATTCATCACATTTTCCTCTATACACTGATGAAACAGGTGCGAACAGCGTGGATTTGACTTTTGCTAGCTGGGGCAGCATATTTTGGTAGCACGACTCACTTCACCTCACATCCATAGGTTCTCCACACTGTGTCAGGACCTTGGAAATCCAGTGCTGCGAGCCATGCCTGTCTATTAGAACAGGTCACCTTTGATGTGCATCTCAGAAGCCTGCCTAGCTCTATGCTAAGTTAACGCATAGGCCTGGGTTTATAGTAAGTGTAGGCTTAAACCTAGGCGTGCGAGTAAATCCCTAGAGCGGAAAGCGACCGTTTGCTCTTGCAGCGCGAAACTTGTTGCTGCGTGAATCCCAGGTCCGTTCCTATCATAAGTAAACCTAGGCTTCTTGTAGCAGAAAAGCTGCGCGCTGTCGAACAGACTATTTCTGTTCTATCGTCCCTCATCCCCTAGGCGTTTGCTACCCACGCAGCTCTGTTTACCTGACCTGATCGAAAGGCCCAAAGTGAATCTACGGCCAGTGATGAGTACACAGAACATGAATGGCACGAATTTACACCAGCAATGATCAGTGTTCAGATGTAGTCCAGGGATTTAATACTGTTGTAGAATTTCTGGTGAAAATCCATGTTGGGGGGGGGCACTCCATTGAGTTCTCCGATACTTTCGATAAGAATGGTGCGCCTATGATACGTTATCAGATCATTTTAGATGTACTTTCGATGAGTGTCGGTGTACTGTGGAAACACCTTGACATGCTTCCATATCCCCACCTGCCATGGTCCAAGGAAACGGTCCTGGACCACGGGGACGGACACTCTACCCAAGTTTGCGGGTGGGGGAGTTCTACGGTGGTTACCACGTGGAAATAACTGGGCAGAAAGTGGGCAGAATGGGTGGATTCTGGGACACCCACGGTCCTTGTCAAGTGGACACTAAAAATGATCCATTCGCATGTTATCTTATCCTCGTGATAGAAAGTCTGGATAAGTAATCTCTAGGATTAAGGATAAGATAGCAAGGAGTCCCCCCCCCCC
>KZ347843.1:27609-46793 GCA_002352805.1 Teladorsagia circumcincta | reverse complement strand
ATAAGGTTGTTTTTGGTCCAAGGGGGTTAAAACAGCCGGCTTTTTTTTTTTCAGTTGAAGGAAGTCAGCGCAGGATATGTTAATCTGAAGAAGGGTTGATGAGATAGACGTCGTAGAACGGGTTATACTGGAATGAAGTGAGACTGAGCGCTATCTTATCTGAGATCTTTTATTTTGCAGAGGAACTCACCCGTGCTCCAAACGCATCGGCCACCAAGGAAGCGATCGCTGTTGGAACGCCATTCCACGACGTGCCAGTGTCCGATATGACCTCCCAACCCTTCTTCAGATTAACATATCCTGCGCTGACTTCCTTCAACTGAAAAAAAAAAAGCCGGCTGATATAACCCGCGTAGATCAAAAATCAGCTTATCAGCTCGGAGTGGACCTACTCGGAACTGCCAATACAGTGCTGCTGTGAGATTCTCGTATGCAATCACTTCGCCACAGTTTTCCTTGTCAAGGCCACCGTACGTGTAGACACCTCCATATGCACCCTTTGCCAAGTCTGAACGTGCTCCGGGGTTTGCAGTTCATCACGAAAATATAAATCTTTTACAATTTCACCTCCTAATTTTTTCATGTGGACTGTGAATACTGGGTCTACTAGTCCAAGGTCTACGGCTCGTTGAAATGGAGGGTTGACTTTTTTCACGGCAAGCCCTCGGAATCCTAATCCAAGAATGCCATCGATTGGATTCTGAACATTAGCTTTCTGAGAAATGGAGAAGAATGACGTCACTGGTGTTCTTCTCGATACTGACTGCTCTTAAGAGGTGAACTGGATGGGACTCGATCCTTGATTCTATTTCATCACACAACGATCATCGGCAAAGGGATGAATCGAAACCTCCTTCGTACAAATCTTGCGCTGATCACAAGCAATTTACAAAAAATCGCATCGCATAGTTTTCGTGATATATAATTAGAAATATTTGAAATATCATACGGATAAATGGTGCGCACCAATGTTTGTTAATTTTCCGTTCTGATTATATCATTTCTTATAACTCAAAGGCAGCTGTTGAAGGCACAATTTACGATGAAAAGCAACTCATTTCAAATTTGGTTAGGGATGGTGAGTGGTACCACAAAGAAGGAAATACCACGAGAAACGGCCCAGAACCCAAGAAATGTGACCCACTCCTTTCCCCTTGATCTAGGCATTGATGCGACTCCCATCTTTGTGCCCTCTTTAATATATATGACGCTCTTTCTGCTATCTAATCACTCACTGCGTATAGATCTGTGTAAAGTGGTTAGATCACCGATGGGCGTTGATCGCCAAGTGCGCCAAGAGTGAGCCATACTTGATCGCCGAGGTCAAAACTTCCGCTGCCGATTGCGTGTCAGTCCGCAACCTCAGGGGCTCCGCTTGTCTCTCCACTGCACAATTCTCCTCTTCTACGACCTTGGTTCTGTTCGTGGAATCCTCCTTCAAAGCAACACAGGTTGGGTCGGGATTTGAACAAAGTTGCCTGCTTTATGGTTCAACTTTTCCTCGCGTATTTGAATTTGCCGCTAAGCCGTCCACCACGTTCCGTGTTATGGGGTGTGCGCTACGTAATTCGTTCAAGAGCTAAGAGTAGTGGCCACAGGCCAGCTTTGTGAGACCCTAGCACCGTTGTCGCGCCTTTTCGAGCTGCGACAACGGAACATCTGTACTACACGTGGGCTAGTCTATCCCACCCATCATGAGATTCTTCGAGATGACTTCTGTTGGGGTTGTTGCTTCAAATACGGGCAGTGACTAAGAATACAGACGAGTTCACGGCAACGCGTTTGGTGGTACAACGCCATTCCATGCTCCGTCGAGTTGCTCCAGTGTGCCGCTCCTAGCAACACAGCTCTTCCAAATCGTCAGTTGATAGGCGGAAAGGTTTTGGGGCGTTTCGAGATCCTGCTCAGCACCCAGGGGTATTCGACAGAAGGCCCATCGGGACGAGAAGAGACGGGCCAGCGGAGGAGTTGAAGCGCTTGGCTGTGTGACGTGGGACGTACTGTAGCACAATCTATTTAACTTGACGCGAAATCGTAGCGCGTAGTAGTACATAGTGCGACTCGTTCGTTGACCCGTCTGCGTCTCTGCATTTCGTCGCGTGATGGGCCTCCTGTCAGATACCCAGCACCCAGTACACGTTCGTCCTGATAGCGCTACACCTCGCTTCCTTGACAGCCTAGTTACTGCTTCGTGTGATGCATGTACTTTCCCGATGCGCTCCGGTCCTATCATGATAGCTTTTTTCGAACTCTCCGGTCAACTTCGGGGATATTCGCTCATCAAAGAGGAAGTATATGTATACAAATGAATACAAATTAATGCAGCTTGCACAGCTTTCTGCTCCAAAGCAATCAGGCGCCCGTTATCTGAGTAGCACAGTCTTCGAGCTGGATGTGAAGCTTTAATGAAGGGACAGAACTTACTCTCAATGTACTATAATAAAAAGGTACTCACATCTGCAAAGAAGTCTGCAATCGTCTCGGCTTGACCAAACACGGTACCAGGAACGACCAACTGGCTTTCAGTTTCGGCCCCGAAACGCACAGTGTCATTTCCAAAAAATCCTTTCGCGCTCCCGGTCCCGTACTGAAATAGAGCTGTCTTCAGATGGATCAGTAACAAAAATCATAAGAGTTGAACTCATAAGAGTGCGAAAGAGTTAACAGTGGTTATCAGAACAGTAGGTAGTTTATTAAAATAAATAGTGTAATTCGCGGTAGGTGCAAGCTGAAATGATATTTTTCGTAGTGGCAAAATAGCTTTCAATCAAACGAAACTCACTGCAATTTGAAATTCTGTCCTGTTCGCAAGCTTCACGTAAGTTTCCGAGTTCTTCGAATCGAAGAAGTGTTTCCCCTTACAGGGATTCTTTTCTCTCTCGTTGCTTCCTGCCCGCTTTGAGCAACATGCTGGTTCTGGACAGAACACTTTGCAGACTACTGAAATCACTCCCACAATGACACATGGCCATTGCCTTTTACGCATGAAGTTAAGAAGGTGGAGCTTCTTCCCAGAACGGCCCTCTGCATGTGATAGGGAAATGTCTATGGAGCACAACTTTATGGGCCTTTTTACTGAGCCACCCTCGTGTAGCCAGAAAAAAATGAACGTTCTCTTTGAAAGTGGAATTTTTTCCAAAATATAATGCAGCAGTGATTCATTCACTTGAAAATTTGATAGAGAATCATTATAAGGCTTTCGCTCTATAAAGAGTTTGGACAGGCATGTTACAAGGAAATGCAAATCAGCAAAATGCAAAAATGGTCCTCTTTGGGAAGTGGACCCCAAGGCATTGTTTGCCGTCATTTTTTGGCACTTTAAGAGTGGCTCAAGAAAATTAAACCGCTTTTTTATGTCCCATGCACATTACCCCATTAAGTTTAACCGTTTCGAAAAGGTGCTCCGCTTCCTGACTGACTCCTGGTAAGTGGCTGGTGAGTGGTAACAAACTGAACGTGAGCCATTGTTACTAATGAGTTCTAGTGTTGCTGTAGTTTGCGTGTGCCTAGTTACATGGCGACGGCGAGAAAAAATCAAGCTGTTTCCGACAGATATAAAGTGCTCATTGGCTATGCAGGGGAAATCGGAATTTATGACACTTTGCTAACGTCAAACCAGGTGCCTCTTCAAGAATTGAACAGCACACTCTAAGCGATCAAAAAACAGAGCAGCCCAGAGTGAACACTTCAAAGGAATTTTCCTCGGGAACATGGGGCACGACCGAACTCAACGAGGTCCTCCAGGGAAAGGCAACCATTAAGATGACTCTGAAAAGCTATTTGGAAGGGTTCTCGCATAGTCAGAGCTCCAGTCTTCAGAAAGCTACATACAGTGACGCTCAAAAGTATTCGGCCAAATGCTTTCCCGGCCGTAACTTCTTTTCTGTTGAATCAATTTGGTTCAAATTTTGATATAATTTGAGGGCTAGCCTTTTTTACAAAATCGGCATATTAGTGATGGATAGCAGCAAGAGAGGAGGAAGAAAAAAAGAATTCCCTTGAAAATTCCCGAGTGTGACCAAATTCCAATAAAATTTCGTCTTATTGTAAGAATCTTATAACTCAACCAAACAATCGGTCGCATGATAAATAACAATGAGCTGATTCGATACTTCGTCGAAACCTTCTAAATTTGCCTAAATTTTGATAGGACTGAGAATGGAATCGGTAAACGAATTTCTTTATTTTTCCTCTAAATTTTTCTTCTCCACTCTTGCTCCTATCCATTATTAGGAGGCTGATTTTGTTAGAAAGACTTGCCATCAGAACATATCCGAATTCGAACCAAACTGATTCAGCAGAAAAGAAGTTACTGCCGGGAAAGCATTTGGCCGAATACTTTTGAGCGCCACTGTATCTACCAGTGAAGCGATTAAAGCAATTACGCAGCAGCTTCAGAATGGCGCGATTACCGGTAGGGCTTCTTGAGCTTGACGACGGTAATATATGACGTCATATTTTGAAGACGGTGAGCGCAGTGAAGCTCCTGTTTATGGAGGAACACAGGAGAAAACAATGCTCTGAATCTTCGATAAATAGCTCCCTGCGCGACGGAAAATTGATGTGCGCCATGGACGAAGTGACTCTATTCAGCCTTTCTCCCTCTGTATACCCATTACTTGTCATGTGTGCACAACCTAGAATGATTTGAGGTGGATGAATCTTTTGAAAGAGAAGGATAAAGCCGTTCACGAAGATAGCAGAGTTCCGTTCTTCCTGCTCTAAAGTGACCAACAAGCGCTTGAGCCTTGCAAAGACCACTTTCACAACCCTATTTTTTCATCCGCTTTATGCTAGTGTCTGACCCTCTCATCCATTGTGCTCTCTCGCCGATCACCTCTACTCCGTACCTAGTCCATTATGGCCTGAGCACAAAGGTGAACAAGTTCAACTTTTGACTAATAATTTATTTTTGTGTGCAAGAATCACCCCATTCTGATTCTTCTACCATGTTGAACTACACGTATACCATGAGCTTTCTAAAAAAAAATCATTTTTTCTTGGGACAAATTATCTTTATTTTGAAAGATATATTTTATGACTTACAACCGGGATCACACTTCGACTGGTCGCATATTTCCCGTGCGTGTACACATGTTTCGTCCGGTACCCACAGATTCGAACTACCAGTATCCAAGACGACCTGATAGAGTAGAATTGTGCTGCTGTATGTTTACACCAACGATTCGAAGACTAGCCTCTTGTCAATTGGCAGTTATATGTTTTCAATCCTCTGCTGTAATAAGCGTTACATAGAAAACTGAGCTTTTGCACCCCAGCAAGATTGGATGCATGTGGAAGTTTTTACCCAAGTTCCGCCTACCCAGCACATACTCTAGGCTGCAAATTTCGCTGCCGGCCCCACACACTATTGCACGTGGGCTCCCCTCCTCCGCCAACCTCTGACCACTTTTTCCCAGATCTGAGACTTCTCGGAAACAAGTTATAAATTTCATGGCCAAATTCGCCCTCATCGGGGCATGCCATGCCCGGCATTAACATTCCATCTCTCCTTCTTTTCTAACCTCTACCCACTTTTCCTCCAGTTTCTGAGACTTTTCTGAATCGAACTATGAGGATTTGTAATAAACACTGCCTACTTAGGAGCACGCTCCAACCACTGTTGTTTTTCTTCAACTCAGTTAAGGGGTGCTGGGGATGCTCCATATATTGATCTCCTCTCCACACCATTTTGTGCCCAATAGGCTTCTCGTGAGCTATGTTTTTTTATTCAACACCGCTTACATATACAAACACTGCACCCTCCAGGGGCGGGTCTCCCTTATTCAACTCAGTGAGCGCCTTTAATCATTATCTCTGTCTCCAAACTGTTCTTCAACCATACACAAGGCTTTTGCCATCGACAACGCTCATTTCGGGGTGTGCCCCACCCACTGTGCGCGGAGCACTCTAAGGCTACTTATTCAGGTTCAGCAGCATGAGCTCCCACATGCAGGACCACTGTTATGCTGCTATCTGGCTAGTTGTCCTTAATTCGAGTTCACGGTCCGGAGCCAGACGAGTTCACCTGTTCCTTACCGATTGTGGTAGATAGGCGGACAAGCGTAGATGTCGCGCCCCATTCCGGCGTGAAAGTGCGCCTTGATCTGCGAATCCCGCCTTCCGCTGTCGGCTACCACGCTGGTGTCGCGAGAAGAACGCGATTGCCACGTTTGCATTGCGGCTCATTGTTGGCAATGAGATAACTAGAGCTGCTTTTTTTGTTAAACTCGTCCGTTTACGCCCCCCCTCCATCCCAAGGTAGAATACGGATAAGGAGAGGGTCGTCCTGCTCGGGACGTAATCGGGGGTTTCTTTGTTCCCTTGTTCATTGCCAGGCCACTGCTCACCTTCAGCTTAATTATTATACTAAACGTCTTACACATAGGTTTTACCCGAGCTGCCTTAAGTCTAAACTGACCATAAAACGCTGTTGTGGCGTTCCGATTGTTATGTCGCCGAGGTATTCATTGTCATCGTAATCATGGACCTAGAAGCAGATTGTTTCAATCTTCACATGTTTGGAGCGCTTCTCATGAAGGTCACCAGTACAGCCAAACCGGCAACATGTTAGACTTACTAGCGCGAACAGGTCGTGATAACTCGGCATTTCTGCGCCCATATCACGTGGGCGTAGCTGTGCTGACAAGCGAAACTGAAGACCGCAAACTATTAATCGTTCCCACCTGCTGTGAATGAATGTCGCCATTTAGAGCAAGTTTAGCTCGCATAGCGTTCTTCTTCTCCAGATATTCTCCCCACGTCCCATCCCTGATCATTCGTACTCGGACGCTTTCGATTTTCCTCACGGGTATCGTGTAAATCTTGCTGCCCATAACGTAGCCCACTAGGGCCACCAAAACTAACATCGAGCGCATCCGGCCGAAGAGAAACCTGGGAGGAAACCTGAGATAAGATTCATCGGAAACAGGGCTAGCATACGAGTTAACAATTTTCAGTGCTCCCCACTATTGCTGGCCGCGGATCTCAAAATTTTATTTTTCGTCGAATCTTTGCCTATACGGGTAATTCGATGCTCTCAGTACTATGTACTATGGCATTCAATTTTGATGCTGGTGTCATTTGGCGTCAATTGGCGCCACCTTGTCACTACGGCTGTTTTCATCAAATTCGGTGTAAACTTGTATATACAGAGAGTCCCATAAATACTGCAACACGTTTCTTAAAATGTAAGTTGTCTCAAAACGGACGTATCTTCGAGCGATCACATACAATTCTTAGTCAGTCATTAAGCAGTTGAAAGGAATGACATTTATCTAATAAGCTCTCCCCTTCCGCTGAGACTATGGCTTCCAATTGCTTCAGACCCCATTCTACTGCGGCCCGCATGACATCCTCGAATTCCTCTTTTGAAACTTCTTGGAGAAAAGGCTTAAGCTCCTCTGTTTGGATGCATTGTTTAGTGCAGGCTCTGTCAACTAATATAGCCCAAATAGGATGATCCAGCAGTTTGAAATCGTGAAATGCTAGAACCATCCGTTTGAGGATATGAAATCGGGAGCAGTATCATGTATCATTAGACTTGTCCTAGACAATTTTTGCTCCATATACGGAAACTACATCCCCTCGAGAAAAACCTTATTCCCCTTTGGAGAGAATAGATAGCTTACTAACAAGATGGTGCACTGGAACATTCGTTATTTAGGTGTGTATCGAACATTTTTCGCTTTTCAACAGACAGTCGCTAATAGCGACCGGTGACTGGGACTGGGACCTTTTCCTTAATCGTGGTAAGGACTGGCTGCTGCTCGTCGCGAATATTCCTTTCATTCTCATTGGTTTTCATAAGACATCGTGCGGGCACTCTCGGAGTTTGAAGATTGTAGCTCCGCCCCACGTCAGGAATTTTGCCGTCGATGAAAATGGTGCCCGTGTGATCGCTATTTTCGGCCCTCAACACCAGATTTTTGAACTTTTTGTCTCTGCTGTGCTAGTCCCGTTGGGTTGAACTGTGATGCTTGCGCAACTTACAGTGGACTGTGAGCAGTTGTTATTGACCACTCCCTACATGACTGTGTTTAAAAGCTCCAATGTTCTGGTCACCTTTCCCGAGCCAACCCGGGTATTGCAGTCGTTTCACTTTTTCATGGTTTTCTTAAGATCCGCGATGTCAGAATCTGCGAGACAGCAGCAGCAAACACTACTTTCACTGGTCTTCTCTTCAGTAAACAGTGGACCCCGGAGCGGTTACAAATTCAAAGAAGCGCAATGTTCATCACCGGATGTCCCACCTAGCTGGATGAGGGATTGAAACCCCCATCGAGGTTTAGGTGCACCATTAGATGTACAACGAGTGGTAAGCCGTGTCCTTTGGCAAGGTTATTCACAAGAGGCTATAGGAAGCGAAGGTATGCCAACCTTGGGATAAATACTACAGACACCCACACTATTGAAGCTAAAAATGTGTTGCAGCATTTATGGAACACCCTGTAGGAGTAATTTAGTGTACTGATTACGAATATGAAATTTGTTTTTGGTGCTGTCGCCATCTGGCGTCTACTTCCTGCTCTTCTGCGTACCTTGTTTGCCAAGGGACTCATCTCAAGATCTGATCTCGAACTGTAAAAGTGGTGGGCGGCTCTTCTTGATAGCCCGTTCCCAGTACAAAGAGAAGAATGTTAGTGTTCTCATTGTCAGGTGATGAGAAGCATTCTCTATGGTTTCATGATAGCAAGAGCACAGAACAGAGAAAGGCTCTTTGTCAGGTTCGAGTGGTGCTGTTATATTCTGTGCATCTTCTTCTGCGATTTTTTTGGTCCTTCGTTGAACCACTTGGCATTGGACGTGTAGGTTCAATTAAAAGCCGTTATGAATACAAAATTGCAGTAAATTAGCTTCATGTGATTCCAGAGCATCACAGAAGGTAGTGCTCGGAGCAGGGAAATGGTCTTCTTATTCACTTACCAGGAAAGCCTTCTAGGTCATGGAATGCTCTTTCAGAACGGTGTGTTGCATTCTACATATAGGGGAATGCGCGGGAACTGAAAACTGATGAACATTTTTTTTCTGAGCGGCCCTTGGATGGCCAGATAGCGGGGCGAAGGTTTTCCTCTTCAATTTGAATTTTTGTATTCTAAGCAGACTTCCAGCATTTGTAGCGATGAAGGGTTACATAATGGAAACATTCAATAAAAAGATTAGACACATATGAGCCTAAGGAAGTGGATTAGACACATATGAGCCTAAGAAAGTGGAAAGCAGCGGCAAATGCAAAAATTTGGTTTCAGTGGGGATCGAATCACAAGCCACGGTTTCGACATGTTTTTTTAGCATTCCCAGAGTCGCCCTGGATCTCAGTATTATGCTCCCTGCACGTGTCCCTATAATATGAAAAAAAAGCCGATCCGAAAAAGCGCTCTATGTCCTGAAGGCTTTATTGGTTAGGCTTTACTTGATATTCAGTACGTGTTTTGAAAAAAAATTTGACAAGAAAAAAAAACGTGAAGTCAATCGAAAGGGCATACTACGTGAACAGTGGGGAAAAATCAAATACACTCTATCCTTTTATCAGAATGTCCTAATAGTCATAAAATTGTTATGTTTCTTGATAATCCTCTTGAATTGCCAGCGAGGCTTGTCTCCTTTACAACATTGGTCGAGATGGATAGATGGTATCAGAAACTGCCACGAACGACATTCATAACGAGCTCCTCGATATCTGAACAGGATTGAACCCATCGTTGGGTGTTCCGTAAGTATTCCTCGTTTCTGACGCTGTCATTGAGAAGTAGTGGATTTGGCGATATCTGCAAAATAATTAGATTGATTTCCCCGTACACTTTCTATTTGGAGAGGAGTGGTAGTCTATTAGAGAGTTGTGTTGCTTCCGATGAGGAAATCGGAGATTCGTTCCGTACCCTTTTTCGAATGAATACCAACAGTACACGGAACATGCGGCGAGTCACTTAAAGGAAGCGATTACGATGAGGTATTATCGCATCGGTGGGAGCATCTGCGCCACACGATGAACAGGGTGTCCCAAAATTATGGGCGCCGAAATTCAGAAAGTTATCCTGCAAAAGTACTCGATTATTCTCACTTCATTTACTAATAGTTAGTTCTGCAGGAAGGCCTCCTTGTAATCTGCTGGGTTGGAGAGGTGAAATCCCTGTCATTTTTAGGGGAGCGGAAGGTCTTCCACTGTGACCTGCGATCACTCGCATGCACGGAGCAGTTACCTCAGTGAAGGACAACGACAAACATCGTGTAGTTTCCACAAGGGTTAAACGGATGACTGTCATACAATACTACGTAACAGTGTCCATCATGTGTAGGCCTGGGGGAGAGAGAAAGGCTAGCCACTCTGCCTCAGTTGTCACTGAAATATTCCGTTCTCAAATTGACCGCGACACACGACGCCCCTTCAGAAGAATGTCAAAGGAGCTAGAGAAATCGAAGTCCTCGATGGGACAGATGGTCAGCGAAGAACTACATAGCCGTTCCTATTATACGCAGGCGTGCCATCTCATTAACGGTATCAACAAGAAGCGGAGGGTCAAAAAATGCGGAGGGTTGCTTACCCGCCTCAATAATGACACGCACCCCAGCAGCCTTTTTTTTATAAAGGAAAAATTTCCATAGCTGAGCTGATTGGCAATAGTCAAAACTATTGCATTCCGGACATTTACGTCAGCAGTGTTACTCTGCAAGAAAATATTGTTTGTAAATCGCCGAACTCGGTTCCGATTTAGGTTTGAAGGAACACTACGCCCGTTGGTAAGGGGCCGTGTCGATTTCGCTAGGATCATCAACGAATCCGGACACCTGAGGTAAACGTAATGAAGGCTCGGCACGAGTCCCACCGTGGAAACATCCGAGGTCCTTCTAGCAGGAAAGTGCTGTGACCCATACAGCCAACTTCATCCAAGAGTGGTTCCTGGTTCGGTTGCCCGACTTGGCTAGCACCGAAGAAAGCTATCACTTTTACCACGTTCGCTTCCATCTCACCTCTCAGTGTAGTCGTCAAGTGAAAGTAAGATGTGTCGAGTTCATCGCCACAGTTTGAGCCACTGGAAGCAACAGTGAAGGAAGCCTGAGAAGAAATAAGAGAGGAATATCCGCGTGCAACGTGCGCGTAGCCCAAGAAGCGACTTTGAGTTTGCAATCGTCGTATTGGGGAGCATTTCGAATTCTGGTTATGCCGCGTTATAGTACATGATGCAAGTTAACTTATATGTAAATTTACTCAGCATTCTTCGCTTAGGAGCTTGAAATATATTGCCGTGTATAGGCGCCCATAATTTTGGGACACCCTGTAATGACTTGGCTGTCGAGGAAGCGATGAGTACGGCGGAAGGTGCTAAGGTTGCTGAACAGGACCTGCGAAGCACTTCGCCCCGAAAGCGTCATTGTTCGATGTGGAGCTGAACCATCGCGGACACAGCATTTTAATTGTTCGAATTTTTGCTGCTGGATGTGTCTTGTTGAATTTCATCATTTGTTGTGTGTATGTGTATTCTATCCGCAGCCACTTTTGTCCCTGAAACCTGCTTCCAACAGCAGAATAAACGAAAAATAAAACTCATGTATCATAGACTGGAGTTTGATTTAGCATGGTGCATCATGCGTTGCGTAATTTCGTCTACACGCCCGCGGTCTTAGCCGCTGTCCATCTTTGAGCCGCAATCAGCGGCTACAAAAGGGGGTCCCGTTTTCCGTTTCCTAGACGGATTTCTCTGCATTTTCGCCACTAGCGCACCACTGAAGACCTCCACGTTCCCTCTGAACCCCTCTTTGATTTTGCGTAATCGCTACTCTTATTTTACGGCGATTAGCCATTTGGCGATAGTGGCACCCACCAGTGGGTGCCTTCTTGACATTTTTTTCCCACTGGGAGTCATTCTGCGACGTAAATCCCTCGCTACAGCAATAAAGGTAGTGGGTTCCACTGGTCTATTGACGACCAAGATTGGTGATGAACGGTCCGCCAAAACTCCCACCACGTAAAAAAAGTATGTCCGCTTACAACGGCCGAGACCACGCTTCATAATATGACACAATTCTAGATCTCTAAGCTTGGTTGAGAGCTCATGATAAGTCCACAGGTTTGACAGCCTTTTCTGAAACGCCACCTATTCTCCTCGGTCATCAACGACCTCACAGTTGAAAAATAAACAGCTCCCAAATGCAGTCCAAACTTTGCTGCCTTCTGCTCCCGGAGCTGCCAGCTCTCCGGATGTAAGACATCCATTGGTTGCTCATTTGTCAAAAGTCACTGGTGATGATGGTGATATTTCGGTGATAGATTATGTTTGGGTTTGAAGCAATAAGACTCAAGAAAGGTAAAAAGCAAAAAACACGTGCTTCGAGACGCCTTGATAAATCACGAAGCTCTGTGTTCCTGGCACCTTCAGTGACATAATAGAATGTCCTGGCACGAAATGGAATGCAATGAATAACGATGTGATCCGTCCGCAAGGATAAGCAATGATTTATTAGACTGACAGATTCAGTTAGTCTTTGACCATAGGCACAAAACTGTTCACTTCGAAAGCGGCTTTGCAAAGCCGATACGCATTTTTCCGGCATCGTGAATATTGCAGTATGAACGAATGAACGGATCACCAAGAATCCATTGCGGTCCGAAGCCACCAGCATTCATGGGGAACATCGTCAGCATACAAATTTTGTCAACTTTTGTGATAAGGTTTTCTGACTCAATCACATAGTCGTGGTCACCGATAGTTAGACTCAGTGACACCGTCGCGTTGCAGTCGATCAAGTACACGCCGTAGAATGGATGGTACTGAAAACAAATCCAGTTAAGCCATTCATTTGTCTAAGTGTAGAATTTTATAAAATTGAATCGTTTTTTGGAAACATCTGAAACCTACCGTAGCGTTGAACGCGTCAGCTATCTGGTTCGCGACCGAAGTCAGAATACCGTTGAAGGATGTGCCAGTGTCGGAAATTACTTCCCAACCTGTTTTCAGAGCCACAGTTCCCGCACTAAATCCTTTTAACTGAAACAAAAATCGTTTGATAGGAAATGAATCAGTCAGTTAATCAACTCATCAACTCAGTGTATGCTTACTTGGAACTGCCAAAAGAGTGGCGCCGTGAGTTGCTCGTAAGCTATCACATCGCCGCAATTCTCATTATCAAGGCCACCGTACGTGTACACACCTCCATATGCACCCTTTGCGGAATCTAAAGATTGTGAATGTGCAGTCTCCACAATTCAGCATAGAAGAAATTCTTGATAATTTCACCTCCCAAGCGCTTCAGGTAGACGGTAAAGATTGGGTCCACTAAACCCAGGTCGACAGCTCGTAGAAATGGAGGGTTGACATTTTCCACTGCTAATCTCCGGAATGCTAATCCAAGGATGCCATCGATTGGATGCTGAAGTGGTCTGATTTTTTACGTGTGAGAGAGACCTAGTCAATTTCTTCTGTGAGGGTCTTCGCAGCAGTTCTCTGGATAAACTCAGGAGTTTGCTGGATGCAGTCTTCATGCTGACTGCAATTACTCGAATAATTGTAATTTCAAATTCAACCACAATCTTTTCCATGTACAGAAAACACTCACACCCTCGAAGAAATCTGCAATTCTTTCGGCTTGACCAAACACAGTACCAGGAACGATTAGTTGGTTTTCAGTTTCAGCCCCGAAACGCACAGTGTCATTACCAAGAAATCCTGCCGCGTCCCCGGTACCGTACTGAAATAGAATTCTTATGAAGATTGGTACAGAGCTTATGAGATGGGGTTCAAGTCTGGCTAGCAATGAAACGACGAGATTCAACGGGTAAGATCGAGAGAATGAGGGGCGCTGACTTTCATAACTTCAAGCTTTGATTCCTGAATTACCAGGGTATCAGGTATAGTGGGCACTGGTTTATCATCAGTTGTTCGTTTGGAGTTGGCAAAACCACTGATTTTACTAGGCAATGGTCAATCGTCTTCATTTTTTTGTGATAGTATACAAAGTTCGTTGAAAAAAAGAGTGGATGAACTCAAAAGCGTTGACATTGAAGGAAGCATTCCTCTAAAGCACGGAGCAAAGTCTCTAAAACTTCGTGATGCTCCTTTTGAACCCCCCTCATTTCTTCTCGTCCATTCGTCCTAATCCGCTGCCCTGGTATCACCTACTCGCCCTCTTCCATGCTCAGTCTCCTACTGTCTCATCATAAAAGTGAGTGTGCGTTCTCGTCAGATTCCTTTTCTTTATCCTTTACCACTGGCACACTTTGCACCAATGCTTCCATTTCCGTGTGCAAGTACCACATAAGTGTGACCCTGGACGTGCCTCTAAAAGCAAGCCCGGGATTAACTCAATTAATAGTAAGAAGGATACCTAGGGAATTGTAGGGTCTGTACCTACAGATAGCCCGCCACGCTCGTCGCACAAAATGCGTGGCTAGGCGCGAACTTTCAAGAAACCGCAACCATCGGTCTCCGCGTAGCTCTCCACACCCACAGCGACTGATGTAGAAAGAGCGCGCTGTCTCATGCGGCGTGCTCTCTCGCGTGTTTGTTGATCTTCTCTTCGTCGTAGCACATCTGACCCTACCTCAGTTTTCCAAAGGTAAGGTCCTCAAATTCAGGACTTTCGATGGTTTCGCTTGCTTTCTTCTCCACATTAACTTCGCTTCGCAGCTCAACCATTACTGCAAAGCGCTCTTAAACCCCAGTTTTAACCTGGGGCTTGCATTAAGGAGAACCTAAGGTGTCATTGTGAAAACACCAATCCTTGCACAATCTAAAAGCTATACGGTAAATATTTCACTCTAAAATAAATATGCAACTTTCCATGTAAAACTCACTGCAATCGAGAACTCGGTCCTGTTCTCAAGTTTCACGTAAGAAGCCGAATTCTTGGAATCGAAATATTTCTTGCCTTTACATGGATTCTTTTTGTTGCTACTCGATCTTTTTTTGCAGCAATCTTGATCCGGACAGAAGACCTTGCATACCACTACAATTAAAGTAGCAAGAGTAAACACTGAAGTACATATTCATAATGGATAATAGTATAAGAATGTAGATGGCTTGCATCAAGGCTGATCTAAAGAAGCCGAAGAGCTCAAAAGAGTTGCCTGCGGAAAAAGGCTGCCTGCATCCTTATCAAAGATAGCCAACATAGCCCCCCTTCCCCGATTTCTTGAAGGTGGCAAAAGGAACGCAACATTTGGATAGAAATCCAAATAACCATGAAGGCTACAAACAATTTGAATTTCTGTTTCAGCGAATTGTGCGGAATATTTTTGCTCACCCAAACACCACGGCGTGACGGTGCTAAACGGCGAACTCTTTCCAGACAGATAGAATTTAGATCTTTCTGCGGGCTTATGGGCTTCTATTTCAAGAAGTTTTCTGGTGCCCTATAAGTATGGAAATTGTATTTAGATTTGAACATGCACGCGGCGACTCTTGCTACCGTAACTTCTAGCTACCCTATAGTTCGAAGCACAATTTCATCGGTCATTGGACAAAGATCGGGTCACGGTATTGGAGACGTGAAGCTGAGACGACTGCATGATCGGTCGCCTGCTCTATTCGGGGAACATTACTGGGTGTACCGAGATTGGTGATTTTGAGAGGCTAAACTCACATCCAGCATCGCATTTTGGCTGATTGCAAACTTTGTTTGTGTGTGCACATGTTACGTCAGGTATCCACAGGTTTGCACTACCAGTATCCAGGACCACCTGAACAAAAAAAATATGTGAGTATCAATATGGCTCAGCACGTTAAGGCAACACCCCCAGCAGAAATCTTCCCGGCGAACATTTTAATGGGTGGGACAGAGTAGCCTACTTGTAGTACACATGTGACGTTGTCGCGGCTCGAAAGCGTGCGACGACGGCGCTACGGTCTTGAAAAGTTGGCTCGTGGCCACTGATCTTAGCTCTTGGACGAGCTACATAGCGCACACTCCATACTACGCAACGTGGACTGCGGCGTAGCGGCAAATTCAAATACGCACGGGATAGTTGAACGTAAAGCAGGCAACTTCGTTCAACTCGTCTGGCCCCACCCCTGCCTTTTCGAGAAGAGTTTTTGTTTCGGGCTTCATTGGCGAATTTTGTCGCTTCTTTTGCTTATTTTTAGTCTATTTAGCATCCACTACTTCATTATGAACCGCTGTGACCCCGCCTTTCGATCTGGGGTTGTTTGCCCTAGAGCGCGCATTGGGTAGTGGCACTAGCAAAGCTTTACAACCTGTAAACCAGACCATCAGCTGACGCATTTCACAGTCATCTCACCGCTGGATATTACTTGCCCATAAAAGCTCAGGCAAACTTCACCCCTACCGGTACACGTTCATCCACCAGAAACATTGGATTTTCTTCCTTGCCAATATCATACACTTTTTCAAGTTCCGAAGTTTCGTGGCAAGTTCCGCCCACTTTGGCGCACGCGCAACCCACCAACTGCGGTTGATATTGTTTTCTTTTCCAACCTATACCCACAATTTTCTCAGTCTTTAGGGCTTCTTGAAACCGAGTTGTGAACTCTCTTGGCTAACTTTGCCCACTCTGGTGCACCTTACTTCTACCATTGACGTTTGAGGTCTTCTGACCACCTTTTGCAACCTCTATCCACTTTTTTCCGCTTTCTGAGACTTTCCGGAACCGATTTATACGGTCTCATAGGAAACGCCGTCCACTTTAGGACATGCTCCGCCCATCAGGGGCGGGCCTCGGCTTACATGGTATATGCTGTGAATACCTTAAGCATGCTTCCATGCACCAATTTTTTCTGCAATTCCTTTTTTCTTTTCTCCTTTTTTGCTCAGTTCATTCTTTAACAACCAGTCGTGTAGCCCTAACTGAGCAGTGAAGACGAGTGTGCCTTAGCCTAACTCTTCTATCAACTGTTAGGCGTCGAGCGTACATATGCAGGCTCTCATGATTTTGCACAGTAATGCAACTGTAAAAAAATTCACATGAGAACTAACCAGGAAAGGTTGGCCAGGTGTTCCGATCGTGATGTCGCCGAGGTATTCATTGTCTGCATAGTCGTGCACCTAAAGCAGTTTGTCTCAATTTTACGATTTTTTTAGGAATTTTCGTATAGCGCAGGGCCCTACACCACTGGTCTATGGAAGAACACACATGTGGGCATTTGCGGGTGCTCATGTCCTTGAGGGGGGACATCACGACTGGGCCGATGGCAGGTGACCTCAAGACTAAGCCCAGGAGAAGGGAGAAATGCCAAGGAGGGAGAGCACATATTACTCACATCCCCAAAATCCCTCCCGCTGCCCAAGGTTTCGTGCCAAGCTCAACAAATGGCTCCTTGACTTTTTTCTCTCCTCCCCCCCCCCCCAAAGTACATGAGCGTTCACTTGCGACGTTGTGGCGGTGAAGTGCTGATTTATGAAACAGGAATAATGGATAGCACCCACCTTCTGCGAATGAATTTCGCCATTCCGTGACAATTTAGTCCGTATCGAGTTCATCTTCTTCAGATACTCGCCCCATGTCCCATCTCTGATCATCCGCTTTCGTTGGCTTTCTATTCTTCTTACTGGTGTTTGATAAATAGTACCTCCTAACACATAGCCCGTCAGGGCCAACAATGCAAATAGCCTGCGCATTCGGCTGAAGGGTGACTTGCAGCAGTAGCCTGAAAATAGCGTCGTGGACGGTAATGTTACCATTCACACTTACTGGCGCTATCGCAACATACAGGGGCCAATATGATTGCAATGCATTTGGAATCACGCAAAAATCTCCATTTCGTTAAAGTCATGACTAATCTTTAGGTGGGAGGAGAGACTCCAGAGTGTACGAGTACTATTATTTTCCCCGAAGTTCTTGCTCCCAAATATGAATAGAAGAGGGTGCCCTATATGCTGTTTTGTGCGATGGCGCCCGTTTACTTTCGTGCAGATGTGCATGTGTGTATCAGAAAGAAGCGGCGATAGAATATGTCGAAGCAACGTCAGATAGCGAGAATCATGATAATATGCTTTATTTTGAAAAGCGAGAAGAGCGCCGAGTGCGGACCACACATCACAGGTGACGACAACCAAGAAAAACGTGGCTTTCTTTGCTTGGGGTCGACACTTGTTGTGTATGATCTGCACTCGACGCTCTTCTCGTATTCCTGAATGGAGTGAAATGAAAAACCGTTCGACGAACCCTTTTGACCGCTAGTGTACACCTTGGAGAAAGGCAGGCGGACCTTTCTAATAAGGTGCGGACCTATGCGCGCTTCGCATCGGATAGTCAGGTTCTGCCCCCATTAGCCTCGCAGACCCGCTCCGCTCACAGCACGGAACGCCCATTCTCCCGCCGTCTGACTCTAGCCCTTAGCAGTGAGGGGCGTTAGCGTTCGAGAGAGAATTACCAATGGGAGTCGGTGGAACTTTTTCGCATCACTGCGAGAATTAATGGGCAAGGAATTTGACTCATTTCTCGTGCTCTGGGTTCCTTCATGTTTCACCACTGACCGCCTTTACCTTGATTTCTGGTGGGCTGCCATTTCATCACAAATTCGGCCGTTCTTACTGGTGAAGTAAGACACGGTACCGGCTGATCGATGATGGCTCCCTACCTTCTTGAGCACATTAACAGGCAAAGGCGGAATCAACCAATGAATCTTCAGCATGATTTTCTGCGGCGTTCTCCTCCGGGTAGTGAAAGCCCAAGGCGCATTGAGCGTCAGTGGTGAATTGATAAAGAAAAAAAAAAGAATTGGTTTCGTGGCTCAAAGTTTTGTTCAGTAACAAGCAGGCATTCATCGATTTCATAAAATGCTGTCGTTGGGTTTCTTCTAGGCTACAGAAGCAGAACGTTTATGGAGCTAGATGTGTTTACATGTTAAATTACAACCCGCTGTAACTCAGTGTGCAGGGCGCAGCAAAGAAGGTGATTTTTAGAGCCGATAACTACCTTCTCTAAGTAGTTTCGAAAAGTCTCGACATCCAATAGAAACACAACCCCAGTAATAGCGAAAATATTCCCTAGGAGCGAACTAACAAGAAACAAGGAGAAATTGCACAGCATACAGTCACTAGCACAGGAAAAATAAAGTGCACTGAGACCCTTTATCAATTAATCCTACAAGTTGCAAAAAACGGTGTATGGTCTGCCTGGAATTCCACACACAGCGGCATTCAGGACTGGCTTTCAGGATGTGCCACGTCCATATTTGGCCTTGAAAAGGTGTGATTCTGACTTTTGGACTAGACTGTGCCTCTAAGCGATA
>KZ347843.1:13519-24384 GCA_002352805.1 Teladorsagia circumcincta | reverse complement strand
AAAATTTTCTAAAAGTGAAGCCATAAATGAACCCATTCTCTATAACAAATTGTGGGGAATTATGAGATGAAAATTTTGCAACCCTTATCAAATTTTACTAGATATGATTTGAAGGGCAGAATGGAATAAAAAAGCTTTCAAAGAGATGGGAAATAATAAGAGGTTTAACGTTGGGCAATCAGAAAGGTCCAGACCGCGTTCTGTGTAACCGTTTGCAAAAGCTCTGCTTCGCAGATGTCGTCTTAAAATGTTACGCCAACATATGGAAAGCCATTTGTAAAGAATCACCGTGGCTCCATTGGCGTCAGCGATGGCGCTGGCTATGGAAGTTGGTGCAGCCAACAGGGAAGTGCCAGTGTCAGAAATCGCTTGCCATCCCTTGGTAGACGAGTACGTACCCGACGCAACGCCACTGAGCTAAAAAAGGAACAGAACTTATATGGGAGCTATAAAAATCTCGCCTGAGCGGTAACTAAGAAAGAAGGATTACACTAACCTTGAATTGGTAATATGTTGCCGATGAAAGGGGCTGATAGGCAAGCACCGGACCACAATTGGTGGTGTCCAAACCACCGTAGGTATACACTCCCCCGTAGACGTTGTCCTGTGCTGAAATTTTTCGCTGACTTCGACTGTTCTCCAACTTAAAAACCCGAGAAAACCCTTCCAGAAATTGAAACGAATTTCGCTGGAGATGGGTTCCAACATGGCAATCATCCTTCATCTACATATATCGCCTTTACTATATGTTTTCAAGGGCCAGTATTTTTAGTGCTCAAATCGGCAACACTCCGATAATTTGATGTTTGGAGGGGAGGGTGGAGCAGGATGAAACCGACTAGGAAGCTAATTAGTGATTGCACGACAACCGTGTACCTCCGACGTGCTCCAAGAAAACTGTGAAAATCGGCTGGTCAACGAGTCCTTGATCAACAGCGTTGATGAAGACTGGTGTTACGCCATCGACCGCGATTGTCTTGAACGCCAAACCGAGAATCCCATCGATTGGTTGCTGAAAAGCTTGAAAATGTCTTAATGATCGCTAAGACCAGTAAGTTTCAATATCTCCACTCACATCGGCAAAGAACGCTGCCAAACTTGTTGCTTGTCCGAAAACGGTGTTGGGAACGGCGAGCTGATTTGAACCGACACCACCAAATCGCACTGTGTCCTCACCGAGAAAGCCAACAGCTGCTCCTGTACCGTACTGAAAAGCAGAGTATCAGAGTAGGGCATTAGTCCCTCAAATCTAATTTTAAATGCAGCCGCAAAATACACATGTGTAACGGATAAGAGAGAATTGCAATTACTTCAGGAGTTTTGACGTTTTGTTTTACTCCTTTGATTTTTTTGTCTATCTTCCTTTGTAGTAGCGGATATGCATCCTTCTTTACTCGATAATACAGGCTTGCTCAAAGGATTGCAGGATTTCAGGATTGAAGGATCAGGTGAGTTCTAAAAATCACAACAGAAATCACATCTTTCATATAGTACCGTGACCAGAACGACAGGGTTGTGTCGTTGAACCTAGTCTTGAGCGAAATGTCTGGGCGTCGCTGAGGACTACCTGGTCGAGAGAAGACTTCTTAGTATGGGAAAAAACTTACTGCTCTCCTTTCATGTTATGGAAGATGTGATGTTGTGTAGAAGGGGGGGGGGTCATTAGGGCGAGTTGTTTTTTTTCATGGAACGATTTCTTGCGTATTTTTGAACTGCATACGTGGAACACGGAACCGCACTTAATTTCCACTGAACAGCATTACTAGGGCCAAAAAAGTCATGGAAGTTCTGTTGATGGTTCGATTCTGACTGTGGTGACAAATCATCAAATTTTAGATCGGCGCTTACGGATGTCAATATAGTCTTGATGAATAGGACGTCCGCTATTGAGAGTTAGCGCCACTCAACACTGGCTCTTTTTTCTCCCCACGGAATCAAACCTTTACCAGATCTCCCACTATTTTTTTGGCATTAGTGAACCGGTCAGTAGAAAAAAAAACGCATTTTTGGGTTCCACGCATGTGTCCCCATAAGGCCGATGTCAGACTGCGACTATCCAGCAATTCGCTAGCGAACCCACTACGAAAAACTAAGCTCCTCACTAGGGAAGTCTAGATCTGCCACTTTGAATGCTGTCAATTCACTGGTGATCGATCGAACCGCTGTCGAGCGATTCCTGGATTCGTAAAGCCCGACATTGGCCTAATGGTAAGACGCAAAAAACAATTCGAAAAAAAAAAACGCAATTTGCTCTGAATTACTCTTGCGTCAGAGTACGGAGTATCCGAGCTGGAGTGTTCTAGGACATACACAGTTATCTGATCAGCAGTGTCACTCACCTGAATAGACCAATGCTGGCCATTGGCGACGTAGGATGAGGATTTCGACGATGTGAAGATGTTCTTTCCCTGACATGCGTTCACGCCACCGCCACAGCATGACTGGTCATTGCACGCAAACTCACAGAGAACTGGAACGATCTACTCAAACTAATGATATTAAATGGCAGAGGTTGAAAGGTCCCTAACGACGACTTTTTTGCAAATACAAACAATGACACCCTAAACCTCGTTTCTACTAGTAGTTTACCCTGTATCGGCCCTAGGTCAAGGTAAAAGTAGGTAATCGCAATAGTCTATGCTCATTTCATGATCTCTATGCCTGACAATGTCTGATAATGTGAGCAAAACGCTGAAGGAAGGAGCGCCGATGGGTGGGGGGGGGGGTGGAGGACCAATGAAAGCTACAGCAGTCAAGGGCCATTTGCCGCACTGATCGCAGCGCTGGGCCCGATTGACCTATGAACAAATCTCCCCAATAAGATTCTACCTTTCCAGTGAAGCAAATCAAATCTGAGCAACGATAAGCGAGCGTAAAGTAGCAAGGGGTTCTATGCGCGCTCCACAAGAGTCACATTAGGCCAGCAGGAACACTGACTCTCCAGTGTAGACTCACCTTGAAGGGTGCCCCTCAGAACCCATTATACCTGTCAATCGAAATCTTCATTCGAATGATTTCACACATCTAATGAGAATAAGATCCGTAATGAAATTCTAGAGGAATCACTGAGTGCGAGTATTCCACATTTGTTATGGCATCAACAGTGGTACCATGAGATCAGGACCAGATCTTCAGCCCAGGTTGACAGAACTAGGTATTGAGTTCCTTTCTGAGGTATTTTTGTAAGAAAAAGATCATCGTATCTAATTTTTTTTGGCAATGTATGCGCCCGGCTTAATGTCTTTCACTCACTCCCCTTGCAGTTCTGATCCTGGCAGTTTTCATGCACTTGTCCACATGTGCTGTCTGGAATCCACAAATTCGATGAACCAGTATCGAGGATCACCTGAAAGCAGAGCCTTTGATTTGAATTGTTTTTCAAAATTGAACACCTGGAATTCACCTGGAATTGCTGCTCTGGTGTTCCAATGGTGATGTTTCCAATATACTCCTCGTCTTCATAGTCGTTCACCTAAAATTTCCACAGATAGCGCAGTAAGATATTTCACCATCCCACACTTTGAAAAACAAGCTGTATTTTTTTCGAAATTGTATCCAAAGAAAGTTTTGTTTAGAAACTAACTCTCGTGGCAGTTTACCATATACAGGGGTGGCCAAAAAAAAGAGACGCTTTGCCCATGGCACGCCTCACCAAACTTTTCGTCCCCCAGAGTTCCGCTGTTGGTGGAAGTTTTACGGCGTAATATTCCCTAGATGACCCTCCATAAGCAGAAGCAGTTCCTCCTTCACTGCCCTCACCGCCTTCGGGATATGACGTCATCTGCCGTCGCCATCGAGCTCAAGGAGGTCTTCCGTAATCACTCCATACCGAAGCAGCGACAAAATTACTTGAGTCGGCTAGCTCATGGATATCTTCTCAGAAACTGTTCCTCCAACTATGCGAGACCCCGTCCCGCCAGCGCTTCCAATGCCCCCCATAATGGTCCATGATCCGACGAGGACTACGTTGAGCTCGGACCGCGTACAACGTTTCCATGATAAATTCTTCTGATGTCGACGGTTTAGAAGGCTATCATGACGTTTGCTGATAGTAAGGGATATGCTCTTCAATCTTCTTTTGAGAGCATTCGGTTCAAATTTAGCGAAGTGTCATTACTGCCGATCCGAGCGAGAGGTGGAGTGTCGCTTTTTTTTTGGCCACCCCTGTAGAATACAAATATCAGAGCAGGAAGTATCCAGCTGATGCAAAACGCCTGCTATCCGTTTCACGGGCGCCAAACACCAAAGTCACCAAGTCAAACACCTCAGTCCACCAAATCCGTCGCCCATAAAAGAATCCCGACCTGAGGAGCTCGGATGTTACAATCGTTTGACGCGAATATGTTTGAAGCCCGATAACGGGGATGCTATCAACAATTATTCACGGTTTATTTGGAGAGTTCCTCTAAGAAAATCTATTTTTGAGCGGAACTCCAAGAGAGACCCGGCAAGCTTTCGAAAAATAAAGTGTGTAGGGCAAAAGATGACAAGAGATCTACTTTGATGTAGTGACCGTATTCCGTATGAAGGTTCTTCAATAGGTCATGCTGCAAGCGAGTCCGTCACGTCTCAAGCTGAATCTATTCCATTGCAAAAGGTCAGTGTGTAGCTTTGAACCGTGGCTACCTACTGACTCTCCTATCTAGTTTAACAACGAAATAATAGCCAAATTCCCCAATTGGCTATTTATATTAAAATCTTACTTTTACCAGTTTTTCTCCAACACCCAGTAATCTTTTGTCACGTTCGAACAACTTCGATTCAGCCTACTCTAATTAATGGTTGGGTTGCTGAAAGGAGGCAAAACGTTCTTTAGTGAGCTTCTAGCGCCCGCTGCCATGACACCATCGCTGCCCCAGTATATCACGTTGTAAGAAAACTTTGAAACAAAAACAGCCGATTTATTAAATTCAATAATTTATTCTTTGACCACCAGGGTCCATAACCACATCGAATTGTGATTTAACCATCCAGCCATTATGTCAAGAATTTTGAATGAAAAGGATAAAGGATAAATTTGCCGTCAATCAGTCCCTTTGGGGATGCGGTACGCATTCTACTTCCATTTGTACATGCGCATTGGCAATTTTAATGCGATTTGGCCCATACAATGACTTGTGGGGCCAGCCGATGTACAGTGTTTTTTTATGCTACCAGGTAAGCCTTGTACCAGTTAATCGATCTCGAAGGTATGGAAGACTTGGTTGACCTGGACGACCCACGAGCCAGGATTTGATCCCCGGACTGCGCGTATGGTAAGCATGCTACTTGCCACTACACCACTTCCGCCCTGAATAAGAAACAAAAATAAGTTTTGAGGTCTGCCGTTTCATAATATTCCCTGCGACGTGATAGTTCCCCTGGCTTGTTACTTGGGGGTGTGCTTCACTAGGACAAAAAGCGGCTTTCCCGCTTGTGCATAAAACCTTCTTCGTCGCGGGACCCTAGTTCCACCACTGCTCAAGTGAGGATCCGGGGATGCAGCAACGAGAAAAGTTAGTGGAAAAATCGCTTCCTCCTTCATGGAAACCACACCCCTTTTTGCAAACGCAAACTACTACGGGAACTTACAACAACAAGTATAAACTTTCCAGATCAATCACCCATTCCCTAGATTTGTCACGTTAAAAGCCTTTTTTGACGCATTTAACAGTTTTCCCTTTTTGAAGAGACCCCTTACCCAACTGCTGTAATTATTGCTCTTGTTCTAGTGATTCTCAACCTATGTGCTGCATCTTATGACAAAGATTTCAAGACCGCATGATGTTTTTAGAAGTTCTGTTACTCACGCTTTGTGGCACAACGTTGGCGAAGCTTCCCATTTTGTGTTCGATGGCGATTCGTCGAGCATTTTTCATCTTGATATAGCGGGACCATGTACCCTGACGCATCATTTTAGTACGCTGTGATTCGATTTTGGTCAGATGCATCTGATGGACGGCGGCCATCGCACAGCTGACCAAGGCCAGCAGTAGAAGTGTGAACCGCATAAGGCTGGAAATCGACAATTATAGGATCATAAGAAAAAATTTCAAGTACACGTGAAAGCAATGGAAGAGGCAGGGCAAGTTTTGTCCTTCAAATGGTCCTCATTTTCGACGACGAAGGGAGTCGTCGAAAAAGCTAAGGAATTTAGCAACCAGACCCTATATGCACCAGTGATTTATTTCTGAATGAGAGTCCATCTTCAGAGAATTCTGTGTTGATCGTATCATTTATACGCAAGTTCCATTCTATATTTGTGACGAAAAATTTGGATGCGGTCAGGGAAAGGGATTGCGGTGGCTACAGCGACGTTACAGGCAGGTTGATACGCCTGGGGTTTTCGTGACACACTATCCGAATATGCTGCAGTAGAATAGATATCTGGTTAAGAATTACCAGCAGGACATCTGGCTAACAGCTGTTATTCTCGACTTTCTGAGGCGGCCTCATGTCTTGACATACACCCGGACACTCTTAAAAAAAGCTCCCAGTTGCACCGACCCGAAATACTTGGGTGAGTGAAAGTTACAGTAACAAGAGCAAGCCGCTGGAAATTTTCTAATTGTAAGCACCAGAAGTCTTCGATGTGAATTATACGAATTTATTTTGATAATTCAGGGTCGCATCTCTGATTTCGTCATATGAAATATATCAACTACAAAATAGACAATCCTCTAACTCCTCGAGAAACAATCACTACTTTGCTACGGCGAACTGTTGGATCAGGTTTCTTTGGATGACGATTCAGTGGCCCCACGAAACTTCCCTCGAACACCTTTACAAAGGCTGATAGATTATTTACCAACGCCAATAGGTCTGGACGTAAGAGGGTTGCTTCTGCGACTGCGCGAGTAATATCTCGAAGATACGTGTTAGGAAGCGCTGGGAGTCATCCGTTTTTTGGCCGCTAAAAGTGCCACCAAGTGTACTTCCTTGCAACGTACTGTTTGCAAACAGGGAGATTTACAAGAAAATGCCGAACTTCCAACGCATGCGGCAAGTCGATTAGAAAGCAAAAGTGTTAACCGACATCGTCTCGATCAAGGTGGATAGCGGTCGAGGAATCCCTAAACCATGGCTCACCACTATGCAAGAGTAGTGTCGAGAGTGAATGCATGCGCGGAGACCACAAACGGCTCGCGGGTGCGAGAGAGAGAGAGAATCCTTGACGCGCCGTTGCCAGTTCCTCTGTCGATTTTCACCCTGGTCTCGATTCCGCAAAAAGCTCATTCATCGATGGTTTCTTCAGATGAGGAGATATGCTACAATCTTGAATATGCAGGGCAATCAGATCAGCCTCCGACCGAAAGGACATTTGGAAGGAAAAGAAGGGCAGAGCAGAATCGAGATAAGCACAACCGATCTATTAGTATGTTGATGAAGTGTAGTAAAAACTAGTCCCGTGACCGTAAGCTACAAGACCAAAATCTAAAAATGACGTTTGCACGGAAGTGAGGCCGTAACTTACGACAGGCTCGTTATCACCACCCGCGAGAAAATTTATACGAAACGTTTCCGACTAGCGTATGATTTGATCAGCGAGCAAACTTTATCTCCGGAGCGTCCTGATAGCGGACGGCCTACCGCAGCATGACGGAATCGAGCAGATTATTGCAAGGTCTTTTGACAATTTGCTCGGATGGCACTATTTCTTTAGGAGAACTTCAGTATACAGTCCATATCCCAGCGTCAGGGTGGGCGTGTAAGCGGAAGTGACGTGGCTGCTGCCGCACTCTATAGGAGTTGCGTCGATAAGTTGTTGCCAGCATTCTTGGCTGATATCCAGCAATGTGTGTTGAGATCAGCTTATCCGCGTAACTTCTATCAAGTGCGGCAGCAGCCACGTCACTTTCGCTTACACGCCTACCCTGACGCTGGGATATTGACTGTATCCCAGTTAAAGTGCAGATGGCGAATTTTTCTGCTTTCTTTCAGGCAATTATAAAGCAAGATTTTCAGAATCTCATCCAATTTGTACCATTCATAATTTTGGCGCATTGATACCGTCACCTTGAGGCAATCATAGCCACTCTGACCACAGTTGAGTTCACTGAACCAACAAACTCATATGCCCACATGGAGCATTCTCAACAGATCGCAGCTTGCCAAAGAATGGGAGTGGCTGTAGGACAACCCCTTTTGCGGTTCATCTCTTCGAGAAGACACGAGGTTCCGCTCTTGTAGAGCTTGAGGAGCTTGCCGCCGAACGGATCCACCGATTTTGAGGAAATTTTTCCTAACTCCGTCGAAATATGAAACCAGGTTACATATTTATTTCAAAATTCGAGTATACCAAATGCGTTTAGAGTTCCAAAAAATCGGGACCATCAAGTGAGAGCAGCTTTCAGTTATGGCTTTGCGATGTTCGCGCCGTTGTCTGAAAAAGACGTTTTAGGCTATCTAAACTTCATCCAAGAACTTGAAAGAAATTTGGAATACTTATATAAAAATACACCCCCGTCCTAGAGCAAAAATTTTCAACTATTTTTCACGAGTTTGAGCCACCGTCGCCCGGAGCAGGTACAATAAATTTGTTCTGAAGAAGCAATCTGCGTACTATAGATAGTCCCAGTGTCCTAGGTAGGCTTCACCTGTAGGACAGCCGTATTCGTGGGAAGCCCCCCCCCACAGGAGGTAATGATATAAAAAACATGCAGCAAGTTTTTGTTTATTGCTGGTACCATTATCATCGTCCACGTTTTACTATGGAAGGACATTCAGTTCGAACTACCCGTCTTCTACTTTGTCTATGCACTACCTCGAAGGCAACTCCGGAGTTACTCCGTCTGAGGAAGGAGCGAAACGAACCGTAACATTTATTTTGTATATAATGGTTTTTCTTTCTTAATTAGCTTGACTAGTATGAACGATATCGCGAGGGAAATTGGTAATTACGAACCTGCAACAATCGACCCCCGCTGCACGTTCCCCATCCACCGCGATTAGGATCAGCGTGCCCTTTCGAACGGCGTGCTCTCTCGCGTTTTTTGTCTTCTCTGATCGCCCTGCCTCACCATCGTACCATAGCCGACATTACTGTAGGTTGAGGCCTTGATTCTAGCCTTTCTAGTGATTTCTCTTGCTTCCCTTCCCACTTTGAGTTCATTCGCAGCTCAGTTATCACTACGAAGCCCTCTTATCCACCAGTTTTATCCCTGCCTGTCGTGGCTTGCCTTTGAAGCAACCATCCGAGGTCAAATGGGTATGGTAGGAGCATTTGATAACGAAGTTGTGGACGCCGAGCTGACTGAACATGGAAAAAAATTTAAGCAAAGTGCCAAAGAAACCGTTTCCCTTCCGCCTTGAAGTAACGAAGAGGCGGGACACGCCGCCTTTTACGACAAGTTTTCTGAACTTGACTGCTCCTCGTTTTTACTAACCCGCTCGTATTTGAATCAGCCGCTGCGCCGTATACACGTCTCAACGTCTCATATTATGGGGTGTGCGCGAGGTATCTCGTCCGTAAGTTCACATTAGCTGTCATCAGATCACTTTGTAGTCTTTGTCGCGCACTTTCGAGCAGCGACCACGGCTATTGGACCCCCATTTGCTCTGAACTAGCCACCAACCAGGGTGGGGTCCATTCGAACGTTTGCACCTAGTTCAAAGCGAAATGGGGTTTCTATTTGACGAGTTTCAGATTATCTTAGAGCGCTATCGCAACATACGGGCGTGCTCTGGCGCCAAGCCTCGGTGAAGGCTAAATGCCATTGCCCCGTTTTTGACGAACGGACATGTTTCACACAGTTTTGAATAAAGTGCCGCCATAATGCCCCCGTATCTTGCAGTAACGGCTGTCTTTGTTTTTCATCGCTTCCCACTTACCACATTTATGCGATCAACTAAAGAAGGAAATCTGTCATACCTCGGGCATTACCTACACCTTACCTCTGACGCGGATTTTGTAGCGGAATGGCTTGTAATATGTCCACTCACCACTTGAGGGCTGATGTCGTAACCGTTGTTCAAAAATCGCGAAGAAAACCTGAATTAGCTCATTTTGAGATGACTCTGAACAATCTTTTTGACGTATCACTTCCTGCCCTAATTTCAGTCATTCCGGGAACTGCTAGATTTTTCAAAAAGGGGTGAATTACCAAAGGAATTGATTGTCATTTGAGAAACTGGGTGGGCCGCTAACTCGAATGACAGTCGACATGGCATTCAGATGCCTTCAAGATTTGCAAGAAAAACTTATGCATAGCGCACTTCAGGTGAAATGGCCTAGCACCCAGCTTTACCTTGGACAGGTTGTGAAGTAGCTCACCGCAACAGACACAGAAATTTGATCTTACTTGCTAAGAAACCGTTTAGTCAACGCATTTTGTGGGAAGGAATGGCGAACAATCCATGTTCGTGCATCTAAATCTCTTGTGTATTCAGCCATAACCTGAAAATAGTCGTTTCAAGGCTCGGCTTGGGGTCGAGCTGGTGTGCTATTTTATTTGAATAGACAAGAAATGCAATGAGAACGTTATTGGAGAAAGAAATCGTTGACAGACTATGTACCAAAAGCGTGGAGCATATGGTGCAGTAACATGCTCTTCGCCAACAAATGCTGATTTTTGCAGTGAACGAATCTCAGGGGTGCGTGAAGCATTTTGCATTCGCTTGCGCACGCAATGGAACCCCAGAAAGAATTCAGGTGTGTAAGCGGCGCGAACTATTGCACCATATACCTTTTCCCTTTGACATATAAGTCATTGCTATTGTTATCACGATCCAACGAAATCTAAGTAAGGGATGCTCACCTCATCTGGAGAGATTCGAAACAGCGACGATATGACCGCAACCGTTAGCGCATACCAACAGGTTGGTTGGATATTTTTGACCACTTCAGAGCATGGCACGATTGCGTCAGCCACGTCGAGGTGGGCCTG
>KZ347842.1:31932-43597 GCA_002352805.1 Teladorsagia circumcincta | reverse complement strand
AATTTTATCCTGACAATTAGTCCTGCTTTCAAAGTGGTCGTATCACCTAGTCAGCCCGTGCTAAGCGTTATCAATCAAAGAATGATGTTTGTTTTTATGATGTAGGCTATGGGGTAAGCACGCCCAAACGACTTCTTTCTTTCTCTTCTTCCTTTTCTCAGCTCCTCCATGGGTAAAAATTGGCAGGTCAAAAAAATGCTCCGTTTTCCAGCTTTCTCCGCTTTTTTTCGCTACCGTTTAGCCCCCTTCCCTTCCACACTAAATCTGCCCTCGAAGTCGCTCCGCTTAACACACCGTGGCTAGCCGAATTTCGGCCGCAGCTCAAGTTCGACTATCACAACAGGCAATTTGACTTTATTAACACCCGAGCCGTTTGTGCTGTAAACGAACTCAAAGTGGAAGCACATGAACTCTTACAAAAAGCGGGAACAGCGTCGAGTGCTCAGCGCAAGGGACCACGGCCAAAAAATGCGCTCTTTCTCCTTCTCGATTTTTCGTGACCGTCGTCACTTGCGGTGTGTGGTCTGCATTCGACGCGCTTCTCGATTTCTGAAATAAAGTATAGCTTTAAGAACTTCTTGCAGAGGTTCACTTTGGGCGAGAATCGTAGAAACATGTACGCTACACTTCACACGACACAGCTATCGACTGATGATGAGCAGAACAGGTCTGTTCCCACTCTTTTTCCTTTCTAGTTTACACAAAATGTCTAACACACCCACGCCAGCGGCAGCCCATATGGCCTGTCAGGGAAGTGCGCTCTTTCGACGATGGCAGTCCATATGGGCTGCCAGCTATGTAATAACTACTTGCCAGTCGCTTATATCATGATTTTTTTATTTCTGATATTGTCTAAGAGAATAGGGACTAATAGGTAACTACAACGACTATATTCACCGAAAACTTACATTTGCTTCAATTCAAGAAAGGCTTTCTTAGCCGTATGACATTTTTAATCGGATTGATTTCTCATTTCTTTTAATTGCTATGAAAGGAATCCTTCCAGGTAAAAATCATGATTCTTTTCCACCCATAAATCACTGGCTTGAGACCCAACGTCTACGATAGTAACGTGAAGAAAAGAAATTGCATCTGTTTTGTACGCGTTCAATTTCCCGCCAGGCATATGTCACAAATGCTAGTGGCTGGAACTTGCTTCTCCTACTGCGGCACTAATAACTCTTTTCGACCCGTAGACCTTCTGCACTAACATCTTACACTTCTAATTAATTATATTCTATCGATTGTTTTTCTCCATTCTTCAAAATCGAACGCTTTCACACGATTCTTTCACTGCGTCGCCCCATACGTAGGCGCTCGGAATAATCGAATAGGAAATGCTTTCAACTTTCACTGCGACATACAAATGTTGCCTTGTCATAGACGCTTTCTATAACCACAGCAGTGGTGCCTAACAATCCAGGAAATAAACGTGATAGTGATTTTCGGTCCAACAGCAGTAAAATAGTGAAGGATACCGAAATCAGTAATTTGGAGTGCTCATTGTATAACTTATCTTAATAAGAACACAATCGCATTGTCAGCAATGCATTAATTCATGAAGTGAAGGCGGAGCGGTTCTGATGACGTCACTGAGTGCCATTGGTGTAAGGACGTGACACATGGTCCCAAACACAGTCTCAGCGCGTAATGGGATCTGGTCTACCACTGCGTCATCAAAACCGCCCCGCCCTCCTGCCATCGTGTTTATGCCTTTAGATAATTCAATTTGTACAAGCCAAAGCTCTGTGATAGCTCCTCTTATCGTTTCAGGATGGCACCATGGAGATACTCTGTTAAGGTAATCTTTAACCACGATGGGTTCGTTCTCTATTCTTTCTCAACGTCTGCACAAGGTTTGGATCAATTGTTCATTGGGATCTTCCAACGAAATGGATCCTATTTCGTGATTTTATGGAGCACAGGTCATATTTTCGAATTACAATAACGGAAATTTTTCTCTGAAAAAGGACAATCTCTAGGAAGTTTGGGGAATTTCTGAAATTCCGCACCAGCTCTTATCCATTCCACCCATCCCGTCCTCGCCTACGTTCAACGCACTTTTAGGGTTTTGGGGGTAGAATTTCGAATTGCCATTATGAATCAGGCTCAATCCATTCATGGATCGTTCATAGCTGGCGATTAGGCGATTAGGCGATCCGTCTGTAAAAAAAATATAAGAGCCCGTTATTCGATTAGGCGAGTGGGCGAGGAGGCGAGTAGTTGATTAGGCGATTAGGCGTTGAAGACTACATACGTATTGATTACATTGCTCCGCCCATAAAACGTGTTGTCGAGTAGGCGAGTAGGCGATCGCTCAATGGGCGGAGCAACCAATTAATACGTATCCTTCTCTTATCGCCTACTCGCCTAGTCGCAGGTACAATCGCCAACTCTGAACAATCCATCACACATCGATCGTTGAAAAGGGAAGGTGGGTTTTGTTGCGAATGCTGCCTTCCAAAAGGAGTCGTGAGTAGAAGACTTTCCCAAGTGACGGTGGACCCTCATTGCGATAAATAACCACCTGTTGGGATCGTGAATACTCAGCGGTATTGTATAACTTGTTGTCACCAAATGAGATGTGAAATATTAGGAAGAAATAATTGTTCTCAAGTGATCTAATTTGTGCACAAATGCTCCGTTTTCAGACGCCGCAACGTGAAACGCCACGCCAGAGACGAAAGTGAGAGAACAACTGATGTATCCACCGTGTATTATCACTATAGAAACAAGTGAATTTTGTAATTTTGTAGATCGCCCAACGCTGCCGGCAATAAACTAGATCAAGCGAAACTAAGGGAAGTTGCGAACAAATTGGCGAGCACACCTGTGACTGCTACACCGTATGTTTTTTCCTTCTCTCGTCTACTGACTCTTAATTCACAACCCAGACAGAAGTTGGGTGGAAGATTCCTAGTCGTTAGATAGATCCCTTGAGGTCAATCACAGATGTAGCACTACCGTGCGTGGAAACATCCCGACAGGGTGCTAGGGCCTTGCAAAGTAGTAGCTGCAGCAGCTGCAGTGTTCCTCGTCTGCAGCAGGCTGTTGTTTGGCATCCTCTCGTCTGTAGCGCTCTCACCTCACACCCTTCTCTAAATCTTTTACTGCTTTAGCACAGCCGCACTACCAAAATTAACAAATATTCAAAGTAACCTTTTCGACAAACTTTCCCTTATTTCGCAGCATCGGCCCATTTCGGTGCAAGAACCACACCATTCTGGTACTGAGGCATGCCTTTCAGCCATATCAGAAGAATTTTCTCCTGAAAGGAATAGTGAGCATTCATCCTCTCAAGAAGTGTACGGTACTCCTCCATTATTTTCAGGGTGGCTCAAACGCCAAAGAGAAACCTAGAGTGAGTGGTTATTTTTCAAACTTAATGCCATCCCTTATTTTGTCGCCTATTATCTCGAAAGCTAAGTCGTATTGAAAGTGTGACGCCTGCAAGGGCTTTTCTAATAGCGCCTCGTTCCAGCATACACAGGGGGGGAGCCAAAAAAAGGACATTTTGCTCATGTCGCACTTCGGCCCTCTTTTCTTCACAGAGGCTGCCGTCGCTGGCGGAAGATCTTCAGCAAAATATTCCCTGAATGTTCCTCTATAAGTGGACGCCCTCACTACCCTCACGGTCTTCAGAATGTGACGTCATCTGTCATCGTCGTCGAGCTCAAGGTGGCCTACCGTAATTGCTTCGGCCTAAAGCTCTTACAGAATTTCTTGAATCGATTTAGTGTGGGATACTTTCCCAGCGACATTAGCTCTTAATGTGCAAACCCCCTTGGAACCCGACCTCAATAAACCGTCGTAATGGTACACGATCCGTTGAGACCCCATCGAGCTCAACCAGTGCACCATGTTTCTGGGGCAAATTTTTCTGATGGCCTCCACCTAGATGGCCACTGTGAAGATTTTCTTATAAAATGAAATGTGCTCTTCGATTCTAAGTTGGGCGCACTTGCTTTGAATTGAGCAAAGTGTGATTAAATCCGTTTGAGTACGGAGACAAAATGTCTTTTTTATTGCCCTCCCCGCCCTGTATGCGTCTGATATAACAGTACTTTGGGAACTCACAAGGACGCATCACTAGGAAATCGACCAGTACCAAGCAGCTTCTCCCACACGTTCAGAGATCACTTCAAAGGGCACCAGCGCTGTGTATTACAATAGGATTGATTTTCCAATGCAGTAAATGGGTATGGGATTTTTGCTGCACATCGCCTGACCTGATGCATTCAGCCAGTCATCAGAACGGTCTGCAAACCTATACGGTGAACCTTGATTTCCTTCTTCAATTGGGACTCATTCCATGGCTTCTTTACCAGCTCTCCAGTTCCGAAAATAAACGGAGCATTGAAACAAATCACTAGAAGCAGCTTCAAAAAGGTTGTCAAAGCAAGCGAATGTCAGGTATCCGGAGCTCCACTTTCGTATTGCCTGAGCTTGCAGTGTTGGCGGCCGCTGCCCTTCTGCGCTGGCTTTCCGCTCCCTCCTCTAGCAGTTCCCATTTTTCGGCGCTCCATTCGGTTGTATTGTACAAACTTATCGGAGATATGTTTCTATCCGGAATGTCATGTTTTCGTAGTTTGATTTCCGATAATAAATATTAAGTATCAAATATCAGAAACGTCATTTAAGGAAAAAGGAAGATTTAAAAGTTGCAGCCAAAACACCACGAGAGGGCAAGAAATCTCACGAGTCCAAAGAGTTGAAACAGCAGGGAAGAATAAGGTGAGAGCAGTGCATTATAAAGGCAGTGATGGCGATGGCTTGAAATGGAGCGATTTTGATGATGTCAATGATTGATTTAAGGGCGTTGGGAGGTGGTTCCAACCAAGATGAACCTTGAATTGCGCAGCTTTCGAGAATTTTACGATCTCCCCTTTCTGAAGGAGGTTACGATACGACTTTTCACCACACCATTCCCCCGATACGAGCCCCCTCCCCCACCGACCCCAATCACCGCACCCACCATCACGACTGTTTCCTGCCTATAGTTTTCCATTCTGTGACCAGTGGTCACGCCCAACCTCCTTCAAATACGACCCCCTGATGCCGACAAGACATCTTCCTCTTCCAAAATAACGACCTCTTTTTTCCACATTTGACCACCAACCCGAATTACGAACCCCCTCCCTTCCAAAAAACCCAAATACAATCCCTCGTTGAGAACTGCGCTTGATTCTGGTCCCAACCGCACCCACCAGCGGGCAGAGGGTTTAGTAAGAGATGAAGGAATGTGAACGACGAGGGATTTGTGATTGCCCCTCAATGACGCCATTAAAACTGCCCCACCCTCGAGCCATCGTGCTCTCTGCCTAAGCAAATCGTGAATTGATAGAAGGCAAAGAAATATTGGGGTAAATTCAGCAAAGCTGTGCAGTTGCTGTCATCAAATAAGAGACAACCATCAAAGGAAACGGAGGCAAAGATGTGAGTGCGCTTGAAAGTTCTTAGACTCTAATTGTAGCCACCTACAAGGTTTTCTCTCACTGTGGAACTTCAAGACAAATAGTTCCGAATGAAATCTTGTCCCAAAAGGTTTTTCGAGATAAAATCCGCAGGAGTATTGTGGGAAGAATTTCTACCTGCGCTGCAGGCTGCTTATACATTTTCCATTTCTTTCTCCACAACCGAAATCTCTTCAAAAGCTGAGGTTTACTCCACTCCATCACAGACCCACTCCTCTTCCTATATTTCACGTAGTGATCCTCGCACTGTAGCATATAAACCACCATGATGACCATAAAGCAGAGGCAGGTAAGGGAGCGGTAAAAGGATCAATCATGTGTTACGCATACTTCCATCAACATCAGCCTTATGAGGCTCCTCAATCTCCTTCATCCCCAATCACCACCCTCACCATCATGGGGCCAGATGCAGCAAGCCCCAACCGGGGGATGGGACACAGAACTTCGCATCTCTGAATTCTTTCCCTATTCTTAACCACGAGAGTTACGTCATCGACAGAGTAGAGACGCAGAGTTTCGGGGACCATCCCCCGTTGGGGCTTGCTGCATCCGTCAAATGGGGTTGTTTCAATACATAGTATTTGATTCTGAGATAGTCGAAACAGCTCAAATCTGCCCCTTTTCTCCTTCCAGCAGGGCGCACCATAAAGCAAATAAGCAATGAAAAGGGATAGTTACCCTCTATTTCGGGAAAAGTGGAAATCATCGAGTGCATATCACACACCACAAGCGACTGTATCAAAAAAAGCCTCGTTTCTCTTGGATGTCGTCGCTTGTGGTGTGTGGTCTGCACCCGACACTCTTCTCGTTTTCCGACCCGTTTTACGTATTTCAACACATGCACACTTCTGCATGCGGAAAATAAATATATAGCGCATTGTGAACTAAAACAGTTAATTTTGGAGGTCCCACCGAGAAAACAAAAGTACAGGAAAACTTTTTCTTCTAAGAAAAGTCTCAACGGATTTTTTTCTATCACTTGAAACAGTGAGACATTTCAGCAATGAGGTCCGGACCGCCGAAGAGGAGAAAGCAAGTCGTTTTTGATATTTCTTTATAGAGTTTTCTCACAGCTCTCCGTATCTCTTCTAACTCTCTCAAAGGTACGGGTCGGGATCGTATTGGTGTATTATTTTGTTCGGAAATTTTGATGAGAAATTCAATGAGGAACGTCGGTGTGGGGAAAAAGCAAAAAGCGGCATGGTAAACATTGAAGCTTCCTTTGTGACGTAGGTTGTATGACGGAAAGACACAGTGTTACCTACAAAAAAAGGAAGTGCGAGACAGCATGTAGTACGCGAGAGAGCGCAGACACCGCGTATGCTGCGATTGAGTGGCAGCTCCGGCAGCGTACAAGGCCTTAGCGCCTTGCCGCGCACTTTGGAATTGCGGCAGTGACGGGGCCAGGGCGAATAACGGTCGAGGATTTCCTCAACCATGGCTCTTTGCTGTGCGAGAGCAGTGCCGAGTGTTAATGTACGCGCGGAGGGCACAAACTGCTTGCAGGTGTCGAGAGTGAACGTCCGCACGGGAGAGCGTGAAAGAACGGGCGAAAATCTTCGACAAGCCGTTTCTGTTTCCTTGAGCAATTTTCACCCTGCTCGGGGTCCAGGGCTTGAGGAGGATTCCATGATAAGGACGAAGTTCGAAGTAATGGAAACCTACTTGGTGGAGAGACAGGAGGATCTCTAAAGGACCTACACGCAGTTCACATCGAAGGATATGCCCCACGGCGATCTAGCATGGCCTTTCCGCGTCTCAGCTGACCCCACACGCCCCCCCCCCCGCGTCCTCTCGTGTCTGATTCTCTGCAACGAATTTTCTCTTCTTTCATGCGTCACTGACCATTTTTAAAGGCACGCCCCAGGATCAAATTGGTGTGATCCTTGCACAAGAATACGGGGGCATTGTTGCGATGTGTGCCGGCAGCAGAAAAGAATTAAAAAGAATCCGCCAGAACGCACCCACCTTCGTACAGTCCATATCTCGGAGTCAGATTAGGCGGGGCTACGGACTTGGCGTGGAACCAGCCGTACTTGACAGTTGTCGCACACCCTTGTCAGCTGATTCTAGTGACTGCTACTGTTTACGAGTTTTTCAGCAGTATTTTGCTTCTTTCTATTGCTGTTCGACCTCGTCAGGCATCTTAGTGAAGAGGTGAGTCAGTTCCAACAAAAAGAATGTTGTGTTACATGAATATTGCATGTTTTTTTCACAGAAATGAAACCCATTGTGAGTTTTTATTATTATTTCTTGTTGACCCTTTTTCTGTTCGACTTGTTCTTCATCACAGCTTCTTTTACGTGTTCTAATATTTGTGTAGAACTCTATTTGAAGCTGTTTTGAAGTAACCAGTCACTTTTGCACAAGCATCACCTGAAAAAAGGCATGCGAAAAGTCGACTGTTTACTTCAAAACAGCTTCCAACAGTGTCCTACACAAGTAATAGAACACGTAGAAGAAGCTGTGATGAAGAACAAGTCGAATAGAAAAAGGGTCAACAAAAAAGAAAAATAAAAACTCACCAAAACAGTGGTTTACATTTCTGTAGAAAAAAGCATGCAATATTTATATAACATAACAGTCTTTTTTGTTGAAACTGACTCACCTCTTCGTGAAAATGCCCGATGAAGTCGTACAATACTAGAAAGTGGCGAAATACTGGTGCAAAACTCGTTAAACACTAGCAGACAGTAAAATCAGCTGACAAGGGCGTGCGACAACCGTCAAGTACGGCTGGTTCCACGCCAAGTCCGTAGCGCCGCCTAATCTGACTCCGAGATATGGACTGTAATCAGCTGTTAAGACAATGAGTGTCTAAGCGCGGAGAGGAGAGCATGAGCGAGATTTCGCAACAGACGAGAGGGTGCCAGACAACAGCTTGATAAAAGAAAAAAGTCTGCAACTTCAGCAGCTTACTTTTTAAGGCCCTCACGCTCTCAATAGGTGATTTTCGTCCACTTGAATGCCACATCTGTGATCGTCCCGTAGGGGTCTATCCTACAAACCGAAGGGAATCGTTAACACGACTCCTGCCTGGGGTCTCCCTTTAATTTCCAGTCTACTAATTTTACATCGTGAAGTCCACCTTCAAGGACCCTTCCTTCTTACTCTGGGGAAGACTAATTCTCGGCTCCAAATTTCGACCCGTGGCTTTCTATGGTTCCCTCCATGTGCTGTTTTTCTCCAATCGCGATTTGTACTTTGAACTCTGATTTGAAGGATAATGTGGATTCAACGACGTACGGATCCAATAGGTTGATCCTGCCTTCTACTTCTTCTCCATAGATTAAGCTGCGCGCAGTCGCTGGATAAGCTGATCCTGCGCAGTGGCAGATTCCAAAGCACACCGCGCACTTGTCCTGAAAATGGATCTCATGGTTGCAGGATACAAATGACTTGCACATGAGGTAACCATCACTAGTTAACGTGCAAGGTCATCGGGCGTTGCACTTTTTCAACGAGAGGGTCATATTTGAGTTTTTCTGGGGAAGAGGGAGGGGTGGTATTTGGGATTGCCGAAGGTCGAAATGAAAAGGACGGGTCGTCTTTGTGAAACTTGCCATTTCGTCGGTCACACTTGCTCGACCACTTACCACGTTACCCGTACCTCGATAGGTGGTGCGGCTAGAGAATGTTCACTGGTCTCGAAGTCGGGTGCAACGGTCCAAATGAAACGGTGGGCGTTGTGTTAGGGTGGTGAGGGTGGGGACCTCCCAAGACTGATGGTGGTGATAAAAGGAGAACCATATCGTGGCCCACCTGAGAGCCAAAGGTCGGGAAATTCCTGGGATCGGACCAACAGACAGTTAACCCTGAGTGAAATGTGACGCGGGAAAAAGTGCACCCCGTGAGCTACCATATGACGAGCACGCCTCTATAGAAATAGTTAAGCGTGAGTTCGCAAGAGGAGGAGCAGATTGAATGAAAATCTCACAATTCAGCCAATCACTTTCCTTATATGACTCCACATAATTTTCAGGCTGAATACTTACAACTCAAATTCATTTATTCTATTATTTGCCAAGTTCAGAGTCCTTGCGTTATAGATCACTTCCTTCAGCTAGCTGTTAAATTTAGGAAGCCAACAAAGAGCCAGGAAAGTGATTCACATGCCGAGAAAAAAAGCGAAGAAACATAATCAATCGAAGCAAATCTCATTCGTTTCAATTGTTGTTCTGCAAAGAAGTTATGTTATTTTATAAATTTCCTATGACGAGCTTTTCTCTCTATGATAAAGTGATGTACAGAAGACCCGATGCAATCCAGCGCGCGCCAAACGCAGAGACTTCTCCAGTTGTCGAGGTCTGTTCAGCACTACTATAGCGTCCAACCAGTCAGGCTCTCGTAGTTGGAAGAAGCTCTCGTAATGGTGATATTCTAGAATGTCAAGGTAGAGATGCTAAGCGGTGCATCTTCGAAAAAAAAGTACCAAGCAAAAGGGTCAATAGCCCAGAAACAATTCCTTCTTCTCGCCAGTTGATCTCAAGGTTGGAAAAAGTAACCGATGAATTTCTTCGAGGACATAGAGGGTCATCAGTGCATCCTTGAGACACCGTGACTACCCACCACCAATGCTTCCCATGAGTTTAAAGTTGGCGGAAAACCTTCATCCTTGTCTGCCTTCCGCGACTGATGGAATCGAAGGAGAAGTCCAAGTGATCTCATGAAACACAGAACTTTGAGTACAGGGTGAGGCGCTCATGTCCTTAGGGGAGACATTCAAGTTAGTGAGTCAATTGTTGTGCTTAGGACTAAGCCTTGGGCAGTGACAGTGATCCTGGATGGAAGATGTGAGCAATATGTATTCTCCTTGGTGTTCCTCCCTGTCCTAGGCTTAGTCCCAGTGCCACTGACCATCGCCCCTTCTGTGATGTCCCCCCCAAGGACATGAGCGCCCAGGGTGAAGAATTCTTGTTGGATCAAGTGTGTATCTTGACACCGCTATCTTTCCTTCTAATGGTGAAAGGGCCCAGAGCTGACATAAAATTAGGCTCTATTTGAATATATACATACTTGTTGAACTCAAAAATCGGTTCAAAAGCTTCCAAAGTTCCAGTAAGAATAACAAGCAATTTTGTGTAGGTTGTAGTTTGTCATTCGGCAGATCCAGAAAATAATTAAGCGGTGTGGGCCGATACGAGCCGATACGAGCGCTTGAGCTTGCAGATTGCGCGCTCCACTGCAACGCGAGCGTAGCGCAACCGCAGATGGATTTTCTTCGACTTCAAACTTGAACACGGATTGAAGTCCTGTTCGTTAAAATTTTTAATCCCTGTTTGATTGTTTCCGTACCTTCTTGCTCGTTCCGTTGTCGGGTATCTTCCATGCTTCGCTCATTCGAGGTGTGAATTCAATTAGTTCGTGCTTCCTGTGCATTTTGCCGTTGTTTTAATTAGTTTTCTTCGGCTAGTTCGAAGATTTACGATGTGCTGTCGTCTCTCTCATCTTTTTGTTTACGCGTTTTACTATTGAAATGGTTCCTTATTTAGCGACAAGATGATGCAATTTATGCTGTTGTTCAGTCGCCAAGGAAAACTCCGTCTTCAGAAGTGGTATACGGCTTACCAGGATAAGGTCAGAACTAGACATTTTTCTACACCTGAGTTTCGCGTTTCTTTGCTTTAGTAGAGCGACGATTTGTGAGCTGATCTTTTACCTAGCTGTGGTACTGATAACAGTAGTGGCGTTTAACCATGAAAGTCGGTCAGGACGTGGAGCGCTTCCTCAATGTATTTCATGTATGTTATGGGAGTACCGGTACGGAAACGAACATGAGGTCTTGTTTTTGATCGTTAACTGCTCTTTTTGGCTGTTCGCCTTGCGAATGTTTCACAAAATGCTGGGTTGTGAATAGTACTTCCGCCCAAGACGGGACTGTCTGGGGCGAAAGTTTTGTTCACAATCCAGCATTCTTGTGCGACAAGAGATCTTTCTTTCTGAGCGCCCCTCAAAATGCCAAAAAGCAGCGCAAACAACGGATTGTTGCGTATTTTTCCTGAAGAGAAATGTCTGCATTCTTCTGGTTTCATTTTTAAAGGCATACCCCAGGCAGAAGCCATGTGAACGATTTCCTCGGCGTGCAGGATGGAGCCCCAGATAATAGTCACAAATGTGGCATTCCCGTGAACGCAAAGTACCTGGCGAGGGTGCTAGGGCCTTGCAAATCAAGCTGCCGCAGCTGCAGCTTT
>KZ347842.1:13293-23798 GCA_002352805.1 Teladorsagia circumcincta | reverse complement strand
GCGACCGAAGTCCATCAAAGACTCTATAAAGCCGAGCATGGAAAAGTTGAACCCCATAGTAAGCCTTTCTCAAAAAAAACTCTTTGCCCCACTCTTCACCATAAAGGTCTTCTCCATGTAGAAAAAGTCGAATAAAGATCATTTACAATCAATCCTGTAAATAAACAAGAAAAAACTACGATCTAGACACGAAGAAGCTATAAACCAGCTGCGAAATGGTCGACCCTATGAGTTACGTCGGAGCAGCTTATCTACTGGTTGAAATTTCAACACATATTTAAATGATTTTAACTTTCTTCAAAAAGGACAAATTTTCAATCTGAAAGCAGATTTAGAGGTCTCAACGAGGTCTTCCTAATCAGTGTGAAATTCATGAATATAAATTCGAAATCTTAATTTAGGTTGATTGACGAGGATAATTCGTGATGAGTGCGAGTTTTTACATTTCTCAAAGCAATAACTTCTCTCAAAATTGTCTTATCTCGAAAGTTAATACGTCATCATAAGCTAGAGGATTTGCTCTATCTAACGGTCCCTAGAACAGCCTAATACGTCCAGTATGTAAAAAATGAACATTTTTGCCCGAGTACCGCCGAGAGGTATTTTTCCGCTGTACAAGCTTTCTTTCAATGACTATAGCTCCTCTGAGGGGTATTTTGTACATAAGTGGGAGCAGATTCGGAATTCGTGCATTTTTTCCTTTCAAATAAATGAAGAATTGTTTAGCAAATCTCAATTTAATGATTACAAGCTCATGAACTTGACGCTAAAAGCTGCATTTCTTGTTGAGTAGTGGATCTTCCCTGTCACATCTCACGCGAGCTTTCGGAAGCCTCTTGTTTTTTTTTTTCCTGAAGCCACATTTTTCTCACGAGAGCCGTTGTTGAAGCGCGTGCAACTGATTGGGCCCACTCAGGGACGCGCCGTGTGCTTCACATCCCTTCATATTCGTGTACTTATTTGGAAGATAAAATATCCGTCAGAGGTGTGAATTTCAGACGGACCATTTTGAACCATGAGGATTTCATGTGTGCAATAACATAGTTATTGGAAATATTGGCTCGCACAGCTTGTAGCTTCCATGGCATCGATCACTACTTGATGTGTTTTTTTGGAGTCCCCCGACAGTGATGATCCTACTTCCATCCTCTCAGCGGGCCAAATACGACCCCCCCCCCTTCTGTCGAGCTGTCGAGGAGTCCTCAACGCACGCTTGACCCTCAGGATAGGTGTAGAAACGGAACTTATATGGTTCACCCACACCCGTAATTCCTGCAATATTGGAATTAGCACCGCATAGGCGCTCTATTGGAATAGATCTCACTAGTGTTCTGCTCTCTGCTTTCCACTCATTGTTTGTTTTCTTACTTATTTGCTATTCGATTCGGATAGTTAGGCTAGTCGCTTTGAAGCGAGCACGTATGAATGATTGTGGAACTTGCTAATGGAGTTCAACAGTCCTTAAGATGGGGAATAGGCAGACTTGCAATGCTCGCATATTCTAGGTCATGTCGAGTCGAATGCTTTGGCCATGAATCTCACTACTTAGCTCGTGGCTGTTGGCCTGGATTCGAACTACATTGGGTTTCTGCACTAATCACATTCCGATTGGTTTCATCTACACGAATCAGATCATCCATGTGGTGATTCATAGAGGGGAGCTCGAAATATGGTTTTACGCCTGATGTGTCCAGTTTCCAGTCCGCGAACTAAGCAGTGCACATGAACATTAGTCGAAAAAGTTGGACGCGATTGACGTGGCGGTCGGACGCATTCTATAATTGCCCTAGTCTTCAATCTTTTTCAGAAGTGGACTATAAGAAGCGAAATTACTGGCTCAGCAGAACGCTTCAGTGGACAACGTAGTAGAGACCTTCCTCTTCTGAAGATCGGGATGTTCTCTTGACAAGAGCTTACTATCGGGGCCGGGTGCAGCAAGCCCCAACTAGGGGATGGGTCCCCAAAACTCTGCCTCTCTGGACTCTTCCCCTATTCCTAACCACGAGGGTTGCGTCATCGACAGAGCAGAGACGCAAAGTTTTGGGGACCCATCCCCTAATTGGGGCTTGCTGCACCCGGCCCTCGGTGTTGCAGTTCGGGTCGTTTTTCACCCAGGGCCAGCAATAGTTCCATGGCCAATGAGTCACCTTACTGATGGTAGATTACCACAGGAGGCTAATAAACGCAATCGTTATCCTAGGCTACACCACATCGGGCTGGGATGGCCGGGTGGTGGAGAGCGTAGAGTCATGTCTGCACTCCAGTTCGATCCCTGTCGAGGTTCAACCATCCCCTGCAGAGAATGCAGGAATGTCTAGTGCCAGCGTCAGGCCCAGTTTGACAGGCCGGCGATGAAGGAAGCCTCAGTTACAAAAACCATAATTAAAAGTCGCATAAGACTATTTGATAGTATGGATCAATTACGTGTTAAAAACTTTTCAGGGCATAGATGGAAGTCGAGTACGTGGCGTTTGTAATGCGGTTCCGATCAGTGATGTCGAGAGCTTATCCTGTTCCTGATTGCCGAGTTGCTATGAGGCAACGTGCGAATGGGGAATCCCGCTGCATCTTCCCAAGTTCGTGTGTCTTGAAGGTCGTCCGTAGGAACTACTACATACCCCTTTCTTCATGAACAGTCATGGTCTACAAAAGTGAATGAGAAAAGCCTGATCTTGATTCGAAACTGCTATTTTTGGCCGCAGTTCTCCTTGCGAAAACCCACAAGAACACTGGTTCATGAAAAAAAACTTTCGCCCCAGGCGAGACTCGAACCTGCACCTCTCGCTCACCCGGCAGGAGCAAGACTCTTAGGGCTGTGTTGCGACGAAGCGGTGCTCCGGTAGCGTAACTTGTTGCACACGCGCCCGGTAAACGGAAGTGCGGGTTTGAGCCCCGTTTGGGGCGAAAGTTTTGTTCATAACCCGGTATTATTGTAAGGCAAGAAGAGCATAATGACTCAATAATAGCTGGTTTTGAAAACTTGTAGAGGAAACCATGAGAATGTCAAATTGAACGCAAGTATGGCAGAAGTATGTAGTATTATGGCAAGAGAAACTACTTACCAGTAAATCCTGGGTCGTTCGCTGACCAGGCTAAGCCATAGGCCATTCGATCCCTTCTACAGCGATTGATTGGTATCAGATTTGTCGAGGAGGAAACAGAGTTAAAGCTATGATAGTTGCCGGTTTCGCTTATCTTTGTCGACAACCCCTACACCTTATTAATTGGTGGGTTCATTCGACAAAAATTAGCCGAACCGGCAACTAGCTCTCGCACTCACAATGTCACTGCAGTTGAGAGGAGAATGCATGGCGCATCCCGAAAAATTATCAAAAAGGCCTCTCTGTAATCTTCCTATTTATGCCATGTTATCCACTGACAGAATCAGCTGTTGGCTTTCCTGCAAGATATTTAGTCAATAAGCTCGATCAGCTATCGGACCACGATAGCTGTTGTCGCATCCCGCCGCGATGTCTCGATGTATCCCGCCTGGTCACTAGGTTTCCGTTGTCGGTTAGATAGATTGATATGCGAGTGATTAGTGCTCGTCGGTTGTAATATGGGGCCTGCTGCCGTGTGCGAGAGCGCGCGAACGCCGTCCTAGCGCTCTGTGTTGCTAGCCACAATTAGCTGCCTTTATGGCTATTTCTGATCATTTCGGTGACTTTGACTAGCACCAGCCGTACGATTGCTTCCACATTTCGTGTATTTAGTGGTCGTTTTGTCTTTCATCTAGTAGCGGATACGCCCTCTTCCGCTATCTGATTGGTTCCTCAACTTGAGTGGAGTATAGAAAATCCTGTAGTGTACTCATTCAGAAGTTTCCACGGCAGAGGATCTCTCTAGGGTGCGCCATGCGCTAGCCTTTCGAATGGGATTGCTCTTGTAGTTGGATGTGTGGCAGAGCTCCACTTTAAAAGGCAAACAAATGTAATAAGTAATAATGCCTAAGTCATGGAAGGTGGAGTGTTCAATGTTGCCCAACTTTTCTGCAAGTCGTCAAGCAGAAAAATATGAAAATTATGAGAAAAATATCTGACAAAATAGGACCCGTTGTGTTGGGGCTGATGTGTCCCCTTTCGAGCCGTTTTTGGCTAGTCCCGTTCACGGAACGAATTGTATCGCCAGTTTGTTCAAGTTTGACTTCTATGAACAATGCATGGTAAGGTAAAACATCCACCACCCCCTATCCCTCTCAAGTAACTTCGATTTGTGTCCATCCGTACGACTACCGATATTTGGTTTCATAAGGAGAAACAGAATAAACGAAATCTGAGTTAGTAACGGGACTTTATATTTCAATTTTGTGAAATTATATATAGACGCTATTATAAAGTTGTTGGCTAACCAGGGAATACTCTAGTTTCCTTCCGCACGGGCCTTATTGTTAGAAGAAATCGAACAGTCAATGCCCACCCCCACCTCCTGTGCTCAATAGTGGTGCTGGTTAGAAGAACGCTTGATTTACCGATTTCTGTAGTTTATTTCACCTGTGATTAATATTTGTGTCTTAATTCAGTGAATTTGGAAGAATTCACTGCTTTTCGGCTATTCTATATTCGATCAACAAAGTTAGAGTAGCCGATTTTAGAGCTCTCACGAACACTTTATATAAGGCTGCTTGCGTGGTGTTTAGCAGGGCGAAAGTCGGTCGAGGAAACGGCAATGGCTCGTCGAGGATTCCCGCCTGTTCATTCACGCTTTCCTGCGAGGATGTTGACTCTCGCCACCCGCGAACCGTCTGTGCTTTCCGCGCTTACATTCACTCTCGACACTACTCTCCCACGATAGAGAGGCATGGTCGAGGGTTTTACTCGACCGCTATTCATCATGGTGTTCGGAGACATTTTGGTGCTATGGTTCCTGTCGACCACAGTAGTCCTAATTTTCAGAGGGCAAGGAAACTTAGGGATTGTTGGACCAATTCGCTTGTGGAAGAGATAAACGCTGTAAATATTCCTTCTTGTGAAGTTGCATTGTAGGAGAAGGTAATCTTTATGGCTTCGCCCCTGAGCTCTCTGCACCGAAATTTTGGATGCGTTGCAGTTTTCCTCTTCAGGTCAGGATGCCTCAGAAAGGAACACCTCTCTTAATACGCTTAAGACTAAGCCCAAGTCTAACCACAGGCCTAAGCATAAGCCAGTGTGTGCCCTCACCTAAGTCTGAGCTCAAACCCTTAGCCTAACCTTGGGCCTCATTTATCGTGCAGCTCTGGTGACCTGACCTAGAAGGAGAACTGAACATCCCCCCAAAACATCCTTGTTCGCCATGAAAGCCCGTTTTCATTGAAATTCTCTATAATCCATTTCAAAGTTCCGATCCTTCCGTCCTATGCGAAATGGATCGTGATTTTTGGTGATTTCTCACGGTCCCACCAATTTTCTGCCCATTCTTTGCCGTCATTTTCTCTCAAATAACGCCGATTGCATGTGTCTTTGAATGAGGCTGGCTGTTTCACAAACACGACGGGGTGCCTGATCGGTTCGGCATCGCTCTTCGTTTGTCACTGATCGGTGCGCGCCGTTTATCACTCGATATGTGGCAGCAGCCAGCCTTTAATGGGAGTGCTCCTGTCACTGGACACCGTCTATTACTTCGAAAGGACATTTAGTACCGGCGGTCAAACGAGTAAAATGGTGCTCGCCGCTGTCTTCTTGCCGTTCTTTGTACTCATTTCCTCTCTTCAAAAATTCCTCCAATGCTCTTGAAAAAAGGTATCGGTCGATTTGATAGAAAAACGTATAGCCGCTTTAGTAAAAAATTGCGGCGCGAAGTTCATTCTCCTCCCTCCACTTTACATTTTCGATTTCTGATTTGGAGTCATTCGAGAAATAAATTGAAATAAGAAATAGGTTTCCCATCTTCTGCGATAGACTGTCCAGATGATCGAGACCACGCCCACATTCATCCATCTGGTCGTCTGACAAGTTTTGAGCCCTAGCATCTGCTTATCTATCATAAAATTCAGCGATTATAACTTGGAGACGACAAACCTCTCGCTAACGGTGGGTCGAACTCGTTTTACGAGTTCTCTGTAGTTATGTTGTTTGCTGGGCTTTTCATGTTCCGGTTTTCCGAAAGGCTAACGGACAAACCCGGAAATCTTCTTATTTCCAGTTTGCCGACTGATAAATACGTTAATAATTCCGAAGGATCAGGAGTTTTGGGCATCACCCTCAGCAGAAGTCGTCTCGAAGGATGTATTCATTGAATGGGATAGAGTACCCCACGTGTAGCAAAGATGTGCCGTTGTCGCGGCTCGAAAGTGTCTTGGGACTTACAAGGCTGGCTTGTGGCAACTGATATTAGCTTTTGGACGAGTTAAGCTGGCTGCGTACTGTTTGCGCGACTGCATGTAAACTGCGCCGCGTTCGAATGAATGGTTCCTGTTTTTGACTGGATTTACTTACTCGAAACGTTTAATTATCGTATTTCGTTGTTTGTACCGGTGCATATGTTTTTGCTTGTCTTGGGGCATATGCGATTACAGTTGCATTTCTTGTTGTCATGAACCAGCTAAGAATGCAAGCTCGTTCAGACAACTCGGCCAAAACACCCGTCCCTCACTGCAGAGGAAAGAGGGGGAGTCTTTGTTTGAAGGCTTCATCGGCGGTTTTCTCTGTTTTTTTTTATTTGTAGTGATCTCGGCATCCACATTTTCATGATCGACTGCTTTTACCCCACCAAATCGATCTGCTTTAAGGTGCACCTTATCTGGGAGAATAATTGATCACACATTTTTTTCCGGTCTGGAGTGGTTGTGTGGGATCCTAGGAGCTCACCCCAATTCACCATTTCTACCGCCTTCTTAGGCAAGTGTCAGGGTCTGTAACAGTCGCGCGATTCGCGCGTAATAATTCGCATAATTCGCGATTCGTCCTGATTCCGAATTCTGAAAATTTTCTATCCCACATGTAATGTCATGAGGCATACTATCTCTGATTTTCGCTTTACTCATCATGGAAGCGGTCGGCACTGTTCGAGTTGAGTAGTGATTTCGTCCCGGACCATGTGTCTGGTAGCGGGGTTTTCTTTGGCGTTACTCCTGCCTCCGCCCATTACCATGCCGATTGTGGAATGTTCATCCACTTGAAAATTCCGGTCTAGAGTTGTTCAAATACTGTTCTTGCTTCAGTATACTGCCATCTCGTACTCGTTTGCTTTCAAACTCTTCCCGTTCTGAGTTCAAATCATCTCTTTTCTGCGATCAATTTTGAGAATTTTTTATTTTTTCTGTGGCTTTGTTGTAGTATTACAACCTGAGCAGAATGTTGCTCCTACGCTTCTCATTACCTTCCCAACTTTTCCATTGTTTGAGTACATTTGGCCTGTGTTCTTATAAATATGCCCTAGAACCTAATATACTTTATGTAGGGTAAGTCGGAAAAATCTCTCTTAATTCGTTTGTTTCCTTTGCAAAATTCATTACTTTCGACTAAGTTTTGTCCTTGCGTAAGTACACATGCTGTCCATGAATAGGGTCAACTGCCCGTTTTTCGCGTTCAATTAGGGAGAGGGTATGGGATTTACAGGGGGAAGGGTTGCATCATGGAGTTTTTGAGCTGGTCATAATGACAGGGTGATCGTTTTACAAAGGTGGGGGAGAAGGGGTTGTTTTCAAAGGTTCTCGACAATTTTGGTGAAAAGTTGTCATGAGGGAGAGGGTCGTGAATAGACATTCAGTCACATTCACTCCCCCCCCCCCAATCCAGCTCGGCGGCCATCAGAAGGAAAAGAGTGGGCGGAGTTGAAGTATGACTGGTCTTCCATGACGAATACTTTACAAGCAGCTATGATTATTATTATTATTATTATTATTATTATTATTATTATTATTATTATTATTATTATTATTATTATTATTATTATTATTATTATTATTATTATTATTATTATTATTATTATTATTATTATTATTATTTTACAGTGATGAGGGTGATGTCTGGAATGGTTAGGAGGGGTCGTGTTTGAAGATGACCCTCTTCGACCGCCTCCCTTGTGGAAGTGTAGGGGATCGTGTAGAGTCTACCTCAAGAGGGTAAGGGACGTGAAACTTTGGAATGGGAGGACTGGCCGTTCACCCTGCCTATAAGTCCTTCTTAAAACTAACCCTCTAGGGAGAAGCAGTTGAAATTCCAGCTTTTTCTCTTTCAGGGACATGAAAGTATGCTAGAATAAAGAGTTTCGAATTTAACGGAATGAATGAATGTGCAGGTATTTCCTTCTGCTCCCCAGGAGATTAATAGTATTCGGCTTAAGGCTGTGAACATATTAACATCGCAGCTGCGTGTCCCCAGATGAATGATGGGTGGGAGAAGGTGATGAGAAGCGTCAGAGCAACATCCTGCTGGAATGTCAATACTATATCAACACCAGCGAAATGCCACACGGCTCCTGATCATTATATTACAATGCCGCAGCCATGTAAACATGAGTGTTATCTGTTTGTTGGGTATCTACTACTATTTGTCCCGACGCCTCTCCTCTTTGGACGATGTTCGATCTTCTTCGCTACTATGTACATTAGGTTGCGTTGGTTCAGATATTTGGCTCCTTTTATTCTTTTTTTCAATTCCATTTACCGCGCCATGTGGCGCACCAGTTGACGCGGTGCGATAGGTTTCCATGCGGAAACGATGGTTTGACGTTGATGGCTACTCAGCTGATCTAATGCGACAGTAATAACTATTCATGCCGTTTATGTGGCCCGCTGCCAAATTATTGCAACTGTTGATGTGACCGAATTGGAAAAATGTCACGATTCCATTTCTTCTCGTCTGTCTATTATTGCTAATGTAATTTTTGGTATTCGATTTCTGAGTGTGGTAGCTATTTCTTGTCCAAGGAACCATGCGCCTTCGAATACAAGAGCTCAGTCACGGTCTTATGTATGGTCCTCCTGTTGAATCCTGGAGCCGCCTGCAAGGCTTCTTTCCCTATTCTTGACCATGAGAACTGCGTCATTGCCCAGAGTAGAGAGGCAGAGTTTTGGGAACCCATCCCCGAGTTGGCCCTTGCTGTGCCCGCCCCTGAAGGACTGAATTTGCCAGCGCTTCTTCCTTCTCAAATGTCCCAATATTCTGTTAGTTAGAAGCGTGATCCAAACAATAAAAATAAGGTGAATTTTAGTTTCGGTTTTGCATTTACCAAAACAGCAAAGAGAGTTAGAGCTCTCTCCATATATTTAGGTTAGTTAATGAATCGCTCGCGAAACCCCCGGTTTTCTTTGCTTGCTGTTTATTCCTTTCTCACCAGGCGAACGAAGGTTCTCCTCAGTTTTCGCAAAATCTAGGTGAAAATGGCAACGCACGTTTTTTGTTTTCCTATCGGAATAAGTCCATCTTGAAAAATGAACCCCAATTCCATGTGGCCAAGCTCGAAACTATATCTTATTTGAACTCATTTCCAAAAATATGTACTGGTGTTCGTTTGAGTGTTGTCAAAGTTGTTGAGAACGGCAGCTCCTATGAAAAGAAACTATCGCAAAAATCGTGCCAACTTTTCAAAAAGTGAGACCGAGCTAGTAGAAGTAAGGTCACTGTTTCCTGTAGTGTCTCAGTGGTTTGCTGTCGCTTTTTCTTCAAATGAGTTTTGCAAAGCGGAAAGTCATCATGAGAAAGGAACCATCAAGTAAAAAACATGCAGGCACTAAAACACGGCGTGCGAAGAATCGACCTTACTCCATTCTTCCCGGCCACACCTTTTGAAATGTTGGGCTTTCGCAATATTTCCTATCATTAATGCTACCTTTTTCATTTCCTCAGCTTGGATGATCTTTAACTCACCTAACAGAATTAGCTGAGATGCTGATTTCCCAGCATAATTCACATTCTGATAGCAAGCTGCTAGCGGATCGGGCCTATTCCACTAGGGAGGGCACTGCGGTGCAGAGTGGTCGACGCGCTGGAAACACGACAAGTACTTCCTTTTATTGTAAACGCGGTTAAAGACTGTGCCTTCTGAGGGAGAGGGACTCCGGAGTGCGTGGACGTTTGATTTTCCAGGGTGTTTCTCCCCTCCTTAGGTTACTCCTTCGAGAACCCTTATCCCATGCTTCGCAATGGGTTTATTTATCTTTCTCAGATTTGAAGAACTCTTAAAATGTCCCTTAGGGCTTCTTTTCATCTTTTGAGGAATCCTGAGTAATTCTTGCGCACTGAAAGTAACTTCGGCTAAAGTCGTGCGCGCTTTCACAACTTCACATAACAGTCCGATTCCGATTTAACAATTCTAATTTTTGCGCCGATGTGCCATTTTCCCGAGCCTGACAGCGATTTTTCTCTCGTTCTTACACAGATTATAAACTAAAAAATTGAGAAGAAGTTGCATGATGTCGATACGAATTTTGTTGTTTATCTGCAAGATTGCATCTATCACGAATGCAATTCCTATTTTAAAGGCAGAATTTACGATGAAAACTCAACTTATTCCAAATTACTGTAGAGATGGTAGGTAGTACCAGAAAGGAAGCGAAACCATGAAAAACGGTTTAGAACCCGTGAAAT
>KZ347839.1:16200-35104 GCA_002352805.1 Teladorsagia circumcincta | reverse complement strand
TGGGGAAAATAAAAATACATAGTTCACAACTCTGTGATGAAGTTTTATGGTCAAGATTTTGTGGAGCAGAAAAAAAATGGCATTAAAGAACATTATACATTTGAGGCGAACAACAACCCTTCATGTGAACGCCCCCACTATGTGAAAAAGTTCGGAGAGCAGGAAAATTGGGCAAAATCTAGCTATGGAGGGCGGCAAGCGTCACGAAACTCGTGATGCGATAGCAAAAGATGGATGGAGATCAGCGGAGAGAAGGAGATAAGGTGCTGAAAGTGGGCGGGGCACGCACCTCCGTTAAGGTAATTTTTTCCGACTGACCGCTATACCGTGGCAGCTTTTTTTTCAACCAGAAAGTGTCGCTTTCATTATTTCTGGTATTTCGGGCTTATGAGAAAAGGGGACGCGCAGTCCGAGAAGGACAATGTTGCTCCAGAAAAGTCACCTCTAAAAAAGCCGAAAGACCAATCAGTGATGTGCCCTGTACTTGGTTGCGGTTGGCTCGGGGTGTTTCAATGCCTCAAAGGTAAAAACGTCAAGGTGTGGATTCGGAGAGTTGGCGGTAACGATCGAATTCTAGCCGAATGACCCGATTAAAAAAATGAAGTACACGGCTCTTTGGACGGTGCAATAGTGAAGTGTAGGAAGTGGCCAAATGAAGAAATATGATTGGCTTCTTTCGAAGGAATATAGGGTTTGAGTCAGTTGCCAATTTTACCACCTTTCGATGAAGATTCCATCTCCCAGGCCTGCAGTCTTTTTAGTTCACATCGAATATAGGAGGCATACAATGAATTTGTAGAGCAGAAATCTTCTTTCGAGTGATTTGAAACGCCATATGAGAACATGGGACCTGAGAGAAAAAATACCATTCTAAAAATCAACACTATTCATCAGAAAATTCAATAAATAGTATGCATTATGGTAGATATAGCTGATATGAGAAATATTGGGTATGGGGAAGCAAAAAGCAACGAAAAAATGGAAGACAGCGAGAGTAGCGAGGAGGAGTCAGAATTTCACAGTGAACAGAGTTTTAGAGAGGATTCAGGAGCTGGAATGAGAATTGGCTGTGCCGTCCTACATTGCCAGAACCCCGTTGACGTACGCTTCATCACGTGGACCACGGCGGTGGTCTTATACTTCTCTATACATGCTGCACTCCAAGATTTTAGGATTTTTCAAAGCGGCATATTCTCGACGCATCAATAGTGGTAATTGCTCCATGGACGTTCAAGTTTTTTGTAAAAACGCCCGTAGGGCGAAAGGTATCGAATTGCTGAGTATTCTGTGTAGCTCTCTGGATACTTGGGACCTGGAAATTACGTAGGCCAACCAACCCTCTACCCCCTCGAGGTGGATAAACTGATAATGTACCTGCCTCGTGTTCACGAAGCCTGGTATACTCTTCGCAGCAGTGTTTGAAAAGCACAATACCCATCAAATAACCCCGCTATTCTCGTTGGGAGTGGAATGCGCGGCGCATTTTACTAAAGACCAATTCAACCCTCTCCGATTTTTATTCTTTGACTTATTAAGTAAAATCCGATATTAGTACATGTGAAACAGAAAGCGATAGCACATGTTCTGTTAAGATTTTCGTTTGTATTTGGTTGTTTACTGCATGGACACAACTACGTCTAGGGTAATTATTTTTTCATAAAGCTACCAAATAGCATGACAACATTTCGACGGCAACTACGGGGCGGGTTATGTGGGGTTTTTGCAATGCCGTTCACTCACACGTGAGCACAATGTTTTCGTTCCGGTTTCCTGTCGTTCATGTCCGGTTCAGCGCCAAGTAGCGCCAGCGCTGTCGACGTTCTGGGCTTTCTCCCCATCAACACTGTTTGCTAATTCTCGACCGCTATTCTATGAAGACAACAGCTCATCCGCCTTCTCGCTATATTACACCTATTCGGAGCTGCAATTCACTTAGCGCTATGACATTCTCGATCCATTTTCAGCGAGAAAGTTGGAAATGAATTCAATGCTCTGATTTCCGTTTTGTAAAATAAACTTCTCACATTGACGTCATAACAAATTCGAAATTGCGGTAAAACTGCGAGTTTAGTCGAAGGGTGTTCGATCATTGGCATTTGAATGTAGCTGGTTTGTTCCACTTGAACAGATTGCGCCCAGCGTGCAGTTTCGAGCACTAAGTGCTACGTCAAGGTTTATATTATTCATTGCAGTCACATTGACAACAACATAACAAAGTATGGCTTTTGCATCGTTCGTCGCCTGGCGTAACCAAAGCGATAGCGACGCCTCCGGAGCAAAATGTACCCACTTACATGCCATTGCCAGCAGTTTCATCGAACAAACTCTTCAGAGCAGAATAAACGTCATTAGAGCGAACATTTCTGTCGACTTGTTGGCAATGCCTCGGCTTTGTTCTCGCCTTGAAAGCGCTCCCAACTGTGATTCCTTTGTTTCTTCTGAATCATCTCTCATGGAACGTCATTCAATAGCCCCTTGGTGTCAATAGTGCTCTGTGAGGAAATGGGATCTGTTTTGTCTAGCTTAAACATTATGGGCTAATCGCATCTGATTGCAACGATCCATACGCCAACGCCATGTGCCAGCTGGTTGAATCAGCAGTGAAGGCGTGAAATGAATTTCTCACACCGCTGACGTCATAACACTTCATATTTTCCCCACGACATCGTCAAACACGACGATTTTGCGTCGGCGAAATGACTGGGATCGTTCTTAAGCCGACCGTCACGCAGTGGTGGACAATTGTATGACCGATTCTGCTTGTATTGTTGTGTCTTTCGAAGTCTGTTTTGTAGCAGATCATGTGGTGCTACGGCCTGACACTGCAATACAGTCGGCTAAACGTCATTCCGTATTCAGCTATTCGATTTCTCTACGCTGAAAGGCATTATTGAGAGCACTTTCCGTGCCATGATCGTGCCTTTCGATGACAATATTACCATCTTATTCTTTCTTCTGTGCATCTTGTTTATCCAGTATTTCCTCCACATTGGCAACTGACCAGGGAAGGTCATTTGCTCAACCCGGCAGGGACCTTCCCGGCTATGTACTGGAAACGACAAAAGAGTAAGCTCGCCAAGGAGTTGATACCAGGACCTCTTGCGTGCGAGTCCAGACACCTGCCGCTGCGTTTTTCTGCTTCATAACTCTTTTCAGAGAAGAGTTTAGCAGATATAGAAAGCAGAATTGGACTCAGCGCATCGAGATGCGAATAGAAATGGACATCTCATTCCATTTGGCTGGTTTGGCCTAATGCCCCTGAAGAGTTCTGCCCAGGTCAAAGGTTGGATTGTCATGCTACGAAAAGCATGGAGGCTGACGACTTGGGACCATATGAAGGTCAGTGAAATCTGAGCTGGCTTTTTAGGATAACTGGGCGTTTTTCTGACGTGCGTGGCTGACCTTCATTTTTGCGGTATCACCATTACATAGGAAAAATATCCCTTTTACACTAGGACGACCTGAGACTACCTCCCCTTCAAGTCCTCCTTCTTTTGCGAAATTTCTTCTTCAGCTACATCTGAGAGCCAACATATATAATTCCGCTTGTTCCGGGAATGCTGTTCTGAGCCCGATTCCCTGTTGGGGTTATCCTTTTTGTGACCATTTTGCTAAGCTGTTGTCCTTCTGGAAGCCTTACTTTCATTGGGAAGGCTTCACCTCAGAAAGCGATCACATTCTTCTGTCGACCCCTCTAATAAATTCTTTGAATGCTCTCTAAGTTACTATAGATTTTTATTTCATGGAAGAAAACTGGCACTTCGCAGATTCAGTTCCATTCAAACTGTTGAACTATCTGGTCCACAACGCTCTTTTATAGTTCAATCCTTGGTCGGACACTCAATGTGTCACCTCGTTAGTGCTGTTAAACGAAAAGTTTTCCATTCTTTTTGTGCTCGCAGGACGCGCCCCCTCCCCATGTGAGGGGAATAGAGAGTGCGATGTTGCAGGTAGATGTTGCCACTCGACAAACGTCACCTAAGTAAATCAATCTCTCCCCTTTCCTCTCACACTTTCAGCTCACTGAGAACCTTTTGTCAGCCAGAACCTTTTCTGTGTAGCGTGTGATAAAAAGTGCTTTATTGTTTTGGTTGAATGGTTATTGTTTCTTCTGTTAGCTAATCAGTATTTATAATTTGTCGTGTGATTCTATTCAAGTTCTACGGTAGAATAGCTCATAAAAACCCAGGTCCTAGGTATTCATGAGCTATTATGCAGAATGCTTCACGTAAGTGGGAATCGATAGAAAAGTCTGTCAATGCAGAGCAGAGTTGTGCCCGTCTGGGTGGGGCCTAATTGCCGTGAATTTTCTCATTTTACTACCTGGTACTTACCTAATTACCCAATTCCTTTCGGAAACTTCACTTCCGATCCAGCTTCCGCCTTTCATACACTACAGAAAGGTACCGTGGAATCTGCAGTGAAGTCCACTGTCATTCTTTGATAGATATGCCTTCACAGATTCGAACTAGAGGACGTTAAGGAGGTCAATCCAGTTATCGTCGTATGCTGAATTCACACTAGTTCCCACAATTATCCACAAGCTCGCAAACGTTGAAAAAATGGCTTTCACAGCCGTGTTCCATTTGCAGATTTTCTCGTCCCGAATAGTCGTTATTCAACACTGTAAACCCAAAGGTGAAAAAGACCGCTAAGAAGTATTTCTCTCAAGGCACTAGAAGTATTCTGCATTTTCCATCAGCTTCTTTCTCTTGCCCTTTCACATATTCCCTGACTTCTGTCTCCAGGATTGACTAAAGTTTTGTCTCCGGGTGCCAAGCTCCCGCAACCTGGATACGTCAAAGCTGCCACACTTTCACAAGCCATGAATTCAGCTATTCTGAACCACAATAAGATTTACATATTTCTCCCGAAAAGGAGGAAGGGGAATCCGAATCGGTCATAAATTAGAACTGCAGCTATCCTCTCAAACTTTGAATGTACAAGAAAGCTCCCTCTCCTGTGGTCTTCAGCTCATCATCCCTGCGGCACTCTTCAACTTATTTATCTGATCTTGTTGAATCACAATCAATCTCTGCTTGACTCTATCTTATGGAAGTTGCACAGGGGATGATCCGACGTAAAGACGTTGAGATTTGCACCTTTCCCTTTGGGGGACATCGAAATCCAACCCACCTCTGCTTGACATCGACCTTCGGTTTTGCTGGGAATAGCAGGCATAACAAAGCAGAAGGAAGTGACCTCACGAGCGAATCGGCTTCCATGCACATATATTAGTTTCTGCTGCCAAAATCCACGGTAGTTGGTGCGTTCTCGCTTAATATTTCATAGCCGATTCTTGCTCGCGAACGCCAACGCCTCCGTCCCTCTTCAGGACCAACAGCCAAGCTTTCGTTGACGCGCGATGTCTTCCCTTATTAATATGCTTTAGCTGTTTGCTTTATTACAATAAATTGCCGTCTGACGTCATCCGTTGGAAATGGTTTGAGCTGTTCTGTTCTGCACTTAGTTAGACATGCAGAACACCCACAGGTGCTATGGAAATTGAAAACCGTTGCGTCTTGCAGTTTTCATATTTCAAAGGTTTTATTGCATTTGTAGGTGATTTTTCTGTCTATTCAATTAGCAGCCGGCCACACATAGATTAACCAGTTTGATGTGAAAGATATACCCGCGTCACAAGAAGTTCTGCAGGCGTCAGCACTCGACTACTATTAGTTCTACTCTATTGTCTACTGCATTTTTGAAAAGTACTTCTAAAGCTTCAATTATATGCATTTATAGCCGAGAAACCAGCCAAATTCCATCATTATCTCCATCTACTGCGACCCTTTTTACTGTAGAGCGCAAATATCGGTTAAATAACTCATGAACTGCACTTAATGCGCGGTGGCAGTCGCCACGTAAAAGCGAAGGACGGTCTCATTCGTTTTTAAGTCAGTTAGTACTCGCTCAAATGCAGAGTTCACGATCAAAAGGGAGCCCCTCGAAAATGAGGTAGGGGTACCAAAAAAAAACATGAGAAACGGCCCAGAACCTGAGAAATGTCATCCTTCCTTGCCCTTGGATTTCCGCATGGATGCGACTCTCATCAGTGCTGCCCTCCTCAACGCTAACGCTCCCTACGGCAAGAGACCTGCAGCGATCAATTAGCCAGTCGGTGGGCGTGTCGCGTCGATAGTGCCGCGGGTACGGCCACGCTAGGTCGCCGGAGACATATCCGTTGCTACAAATTGTGTGTGCCGGTCCGCACCCTTGGGAGTCCGCCTGCCTGTCCACCAGGCGAATTTCGCGTTCTTCGACCTTCTTGTGAAATCTTCCGAAAAGCGCTTCTACCACAAGCCTGAGCCCTGAAGGTACGTCATCCAAGTTCAGCTCCTAGAGCAGCCTCTTATATCTCACTGGCGGTTTTACAAGTACCATTCGGATCTGTAAGGAAGGGTGCCTCTACGAACGTCAATTCCATCAATTAAAGCTTAAAAAAATCGCAAGTGAATATGCATTCAAATGCGTCCAAGACTGAAGAAAAAACTCATTACGATCGGCGGGCTAGCAGGTGTTCACCACTAGTGCTTCATTCTATAAAACTTTGCACAATGTATAGTATGAGCGCCTGCTGGAATCTAGTCGTCCTCCGGATCCCAGAATCCCTAACTTCCAATTTTCCTACTGTGTGCCGATATCAACAGATAAACCAACAGATAAACCCCCAATCGGAAAGTAGGGAAGGATATGAACATGGGCACTATTGAATTGCACTTGTCTCGTTCAGCCTAGAGCGAATCGTCGCATTCCATGGTTTCTTTTTCTGGTGACTACATGGCTGCTGAATGACCAGCAGCCTGAAACATCAACAGTTTGCCTCGAATGTGCCTGTGCAAACAGCCCTCTTTGGACACATTCTATTTTGATGGGCATTCAAGCCATTTTTTGGCGTTTTCATAGCGCCGATCATCGGCATATTTACTTAGGCGAGCACAATGTGGCTTGCGCTCAAACCTGACATCTAGCTCCACTTGACACCCAAAACAACAGCGGTCATTCGAAGCTTCTTCCCGATATATCGATCACTTTCCTTTTTTCTTAGTGCAGTGACAACGGCATTACTTTTCTGTGGTAACTATATGGCGAATCAAGTATAATCTCTTTTAACTACTCTATCTGCCCTTTCTTTTCGAACATGTGAATCGTAAGAGTAATGGAATTGTTAGTTTTCATTATAGTGGGATAAGACTATAAACAACTTTAAAACTGAGCCGTGGTCACCCCAATATGGGTTTATCCACTTTTTCGGAATGAGCTTTCTATGTCGAAACACTGCCACAATCACATCAAAGCTACAGCTTCCTTGAAGAAACGACAAGGTTGAGGGAACAAGCTGCGGCTCTGTTAGTGAGATAGGCAATCACTTGAGTGGAACCTGTTATAGCTATTCGCCCCTCTTCAGGAGTTTTGTAGATGTTCTTCCAGTCCGTGAAACCTGGCCAACCTCGTCACCGTCGTCCAGAGTCTTTCACAACACCATTTCACGCCAAGGTGGAGCAGTATTGCCTTGTCGAGAAATGTTGCGGAGTCTTCTTACTAAAAAATGCCTCTCTTCATCCCATCGTCGTACTTGTGCGCTTTTGGTTCACCGCCGTATTGAGAAGTAAGCTGAGCCACTTCACGCAACCTGCGCCGAGATGCTTCCTGAACTGGCGCTAGAGATTGCAGATGTGCCCAAACCGAACCACATCTGCGATGTCAATCTCCAGAAACGACTTCGCGTCGTAATCGCGAGCTGTAGTGCAGCCTTGCGGTGATCAGACGGGTTCCGGACAGCGCTCCCATATCACTGTTCGCGTTCGTGACGCCGTTAGCGCCGTTTTCACATTAAACGTCAAATTCGGCGTTCCAGAAACGTCACCACTTAGTGTGTACGGCGATGTGATTCCAGCAAAAGCGATGATGGCCGCTCTTTCGGCCACTAATCCGTCCGGTCTGCCGGCATTCACGCCACCGCTCTCACCACGCGCCACCTTCTGCGCACGTCTCGAACGAGCAGTTCTTTTTCGCACTTGTGCCTCCTTTACGCCCGGTCTCACCTATTCCTTCAACAGCGCGGTCCGACTCGTTTCCCCCATGCACATGCCGTCCTCCGCTGCTTCGTACGCATGTATATTAGCATGAATGATAAAAGGATAAAGCATTTGCCGTCGATCAATCTTCTTTGGGATGCGGTATGCAGCCTACTTCCACTTGTAAATTCGTAGTGACAATTTGAATGCGATTTAGCCTATACAGTGACTTGTGGGAGAGCCGATGTACGAATCAGTATTTGTATCCTCCCACACAAATCTGGTACCAGTTAGCCGACCCCGGAGGAATGGAAGGCTTGGTTGGAACGGGCAGCGCACAACCCAGGATTTGATCTCCGGGCCGCGCCCGTGGTAAGCAGCGCCACTTGCATTACACCACTCCCATCCATGTATATGAGCATTTGTATTACATCTTCCGAAGAGGTCGCAATGAACTATTAGTTCAAAAAAGATCTGATTCCATCCACACCAACATTGAGTGCGAGCGATCACTGACCTGTAATGCTGCATATGCTGCCCTTAACAAGGAGTCCCTCTTTTCTTTGAGATGGAGGAGGGGCGTGTCTGGACGAGCTTTGTGAAGTTGCTTATTGCACGTCTCTACTAATTCACCTCTATTTGAGTAGGCGCTACGCTGTGACCCATAATGTATATCGCACATACGAGAGCGAGGAATCTCGTCCATTTGCTCAGATTTCCTCACTTTGCAAAGACCGAGCGCTTTTTCGAGCCTTTTGAGGCGACAAAAGCACTTCTGTGATCTTCAAGGGCATCTCTGTCCTACCAACAGAATAGATTTCTTTACAAAACCTCTGCTGGGACTGTTGCTTTAATGCTCCTTTAGATTCTACCATTTGTTGGACATGTTGCTGTCTGAAATTACATTGCCCGCAAGTAGTCGTTCTTTCACGAGGTGAGTCAAGCAGATGTTCTGAAGCAAAACTGCAACCATGCATTTCTTTCGAGCTCACCTGCCTTGCCTGTAATTGTTCTATGCGTTTTTTGCCATCACTCACATACGCTGACTTGGGAAATAATGGACAAGTGATGTCAGCGCAGCGCTGCCTAAACGCTTCCTTCCGATCACTACAATTAACAACTAGCATCTGCCAGCTTTCCCTGGTCCCAAGCGGCTCTTTACGTATATGTAGTCTTTGATTATATCAGCGAAATACCCGCTGCTAGAGAAACAATTATAACGGTTCGGAAGCCACTGTTATTTATTAGTCAGAAATGCAATGAGTTTTTGTGACGTTAGTGCTTGACATTCTTGGAAATAGGACACGGTCGTTAATAAGTTCACTCTGAGGTTGTTACCGAGGCAACCTTCCAGCTATGTCCTTTGCTAATCTTCCTCTACAATTACTCTTCAATTTCCCTGAAGAGGTGGAATTCCATTCATTCAGAAAAGTGTTCTTGCAAAGTCTTCAAGTACTTAGGCGTCGCCGTTCTACCGTAATCTCTCGAGTTCGCTCCTCCTGCTTATCCAACCATTGTACCGCACAGCCACTTAATGACATGTCTGGTGTTTATTTACAATTATGGTTAACATTTCCATCCACCATTTTTTAGGCTCCTGTGGCTTTCTTTTCGGAGTTTCAACCTCCTTTTGTGCAGCATGTGATCCTCGGCGTTCCTTGACACGAGCTAATTCATAACTGTTTGTCACCGTAGACCGTTCGTTGCCCAAAGCTGTTCATTTCGTCTCTGTCATTTCGGTGAGAGACAAGTTCCTCGCGTGATTTTTATCTTTGCCGCCGTCAGTGAGAATGTTTTAGTGCTGGTCATCACTAGCGAAAGACGCCAATGAATTTCTTCACTTGAAAGAGGATTCAACGATAAGAACGAAGGTTGAAGAAGGGAAAACTTACCTGGTGGGACGGAAGGCCCCCCCCACCCAAGAAAACACGGACCGACACGCAATTCACATCGAAGGACAAGCCCGTGCGAACTGTCGTGGCCTTCCCTTCGGCGCTGCTGGCCCGATACCCCCTAACCTCTCGCGTCGTCTCGTGTCTGAGTCTCTAACCGTGCGGCAGAGATAGCATTAGCGCTGAAGAGGGTAGCACCGAGGAGTCGAATCAATGCGCAAATCAACAGGCAAGGAAGGCATTCTGTTTCTTGGGTTCTGGGCCATTTTTCTCGTTTCTTTTCAATTCTTGTCAGTCACAGTTAGGCTATCGCTCACTCGGTTTGGCTCCCAAAACGCTACAAGTACTCCTACTTCAATACGCGTGTTGACAAAAGAAATCAGAATGGCCTCATTCCCACAATGAGGAAATTGTAACCGACCTTTTTATAAAGGGTACCTGGGAAGATTGCCCTTACGATACAGCCTCCTTCTTGGTTTCTCAGAGCGATGTGACCAAGCAAATGTTAATTTCAGGTACCTTCTGAGGAAGATATTCTCGATTGCAAAAAAGGAGTGAATTAGCATTCCGATTTGCAAGTTTTCTGAACCTCTGTTTTTTGCGCTAGGCCGATTCTTCCCTTTCGAAAGTTTCCTTTTCTTTCTCAATTGTCTCCTGTGCGATAGAACCTGCCGGCTGACCTGCCGAGAATATTTTTCCAAAATAGATTCAAAATACAATACAATATGTCTAGTGAATAATGAATAATCCCTACCAACCACCCCCTAATGAGCATCCGGTTCAAACACTATTTTGGGCCTCCTCCAGGAACACCCTCCCACGAGAGCTATTATTCCGGCAATAGTCCTTAGTTCGACCTTTCTTGGAATCGGTAACCATGACAAAGCAAGAGATGCATTCAATTTGCCACAATACCGTAATCTACAGCAATGGCATTGTGTTTTCTTCTCTTCTAAGGCATCGATAATTCTAAACGATCTCATTGAAAACCAATTTCAATGTGATTTTCCAACTGCGACTGATTGCGCTTGCAACAGCTCCATCACACATTTGTGGGGCTCACTTTGGAGACAGCTCCCTTTCCTACCGAGCTTACGGCTATTTACCGATCAATAAAGAACTATTCGATTCGCTATGCTTAGAGCTTAAGAATTTCGGGAATTATAAAGGCCCCATAGGGTCCCAATGGAGGTAGCCCAAAGCAGCGCCAAAATAAAACGGCTCTCCTGAGCACCTTGGCTGCATCCACATCTCTGCATAAAAAAGGAGCCATTTAGAGCAGCGATTTTTAATCGATTAACTATTATTCGAAACAGTTTAGCGGTGCGCACAAAGTAACAGACGGATTTGAAAGAGCACCCAGTTCACGATAAGAAGGAGGAAAAAAATGGAGCTAGGAAAAGGAACAGAAAACAGAAATGTAGAAAAAGGTTCAAATTGAATAGAGCCGAAGTAGGCGGACAGCCCTAAGGCTTTCTGGAACCGAGAAATAAGCTCAAAATACTCTTCCAAAAGAGCGAATATCAAGGTGACGAAAACCTCTTCGCAAATTTGGACGCTCTCATGCCCTCGATTTTTACAAGACAACTGCACGAGACGCATGGCGCATACTCGATAATTCTTTCATTATTCACAAGGCTCGCAAATCGCCTTCGTTCATTGAAGCACCTGATCTTATATTTCGCCATAAAACATTATCATGTTGATGACCTTTTCTTCCCACCAGTTCAGCTGCAACACCACGAATGCACGGGCTTTTGGGAGCAATAATGTGGCCATTTCTTGGCACATTACCATCCAAAAGGAACAGAGGAAATTATGATTCACTCAAATTATGGGCTACAAATAACATTTTTGGAATGATGTGTCACCCATCTGAACCTCATGACATGGTTTCACTACGGCCTCCCACGCTGATTTAATAAACATCAGACATTAATTTCTCTTATCACTTCTGCTCCCCTATAAAGGCTATGAATCACAGCGACCGCATTTCAGTGAGGGCACTTTTCCTTCCGTATGGTTTATATGGCTTCGTGGTGCTTGACGACATGGGCAGGATAGACATTTCTTTCAGAGATTCTGTTCTAGACTTCCAAGAATGTCTCTATACCTGGCGCTAATAGGCATGTCGTTACGCGGCAACAGCTTTCTATCTCATTACTTCTATCGTCAACCATCCACATTAACATCAAACGTCTCCAGTTTTCTTCTATGAGGCAAACAGATCGCTGTCATATCCTTATTCGAATATTAAGGTTAATTATTGATGTTATTATTGATTAGTATTAATGTTGAATTATTCTTGATTATTCAAACGTTAAGAACGCATAATTGAATGCCATAACTTCTTTCGAAATTCAAGAGTCGCTCTCCTTGTGTATTCACAAAAAAGAAACGCAAAAGTTCGTGTGCACTTCCCGATGTTTTCATCGGTCTTTTGTTGAACTCGTTCTTCAGTGTGACCATTTTGCTGCCATGACGACAATATTGAAGCTCGTTTGTTTGTAGAACTCATCAACTGATGAGAGAGATAAGGGCTGGCTGATAGGTTGACCAGCTGAGCAAACTGAAAGTTTGCGACGTTCATAAGAGTAAAATCGAATTTAGGTAACTTATTACCCACTTTGGTATATATTCCTTACAACACCTACTCGATCCGCCACCTCTTTATCGAGTTTTCTGACCTCCGAAATATCGTGGAATTCTTGGAAACCCTTTTACCAGCGCAAGAAGGAGACCGTCACCAGCGCGAAGAAATACACTCAAATACCCCAATTTCGCGAAATTCAATCGAAGCGAAGGCGTGGCGTTCTGTTGCCCTCTTGCTGCACGATCCTTGATTGTTATCGGTGGTTGCGTGGCCAGCGTGTGACTCAGAGACAGTCGTCCTCTCCGTCAGACGACTCATCGCTGGTCAAACCGTATGCCTACCCAGCTGTAGACCGGCATTCACGACAAATTCACGCTATTCTTTCCATATTCAGAGAGCGTTTCTAATTTTTAACAATGACCGAGAGTTTGCGGATCGAACCGTTTCTCTTCCAACTCTCAACTGTTCACTCTTGACACTTGCTGCGCTTTTCAAATTTCCAAAAAGCGAAGACATCTGTCCTCTGGAAGAACGTTCACATTCCAATAAATCTTCTCCAGAATCAAAACCCGCCGAATGCTAGGGAATCCATTAGTGCCTTAGAGGCAAAGTCCGGGATCGAATCGATGCGTTGTTTCGCTTGTAAGAGACAGCGGAAATGTGAAGTGTAAGATTAATAATGCAAAACTGGAAGAAACCGCCAACAAGGACGAAAATAAAGCCCCCGTAACGAAAGAACGAAATAGCTTCAATAGTGGGCGGGCTCAATGGGGTTGGGCGGGGCCAATGCTGCATCCCAGGGCCTCAGCGCTTCGTCCTTGTCAAATCATCCCGACCTTCGCGCACCACTGCATTTTTTCAGGTGCATACCCATTTTCGACCAAAAATCCCGGACTTTGCCTATAAATGTGTCCGTCAAAGGAAAGCTGCACCTTGCGATGATGGCGAAGAAACGTGGCGAACCATTGTTGAAACGAATCGTTGTCGAGGGCGATCACTGTGACTGCTGGCTGATGTTTTGAGAGGGGCATGGGCGACCAGTAGACAGAAGACGCGGGCAAACATCGGGGTGTCTCGAACACCTCTTCTTCCTCTGACACCTCCTGGTGGTTCCTTCTCCAGTGGTCACACTTTGCAGCACTCCTTGCACCTGATACTCATGTTGGCTCTCCCAATTTCACATTAAACTCCATGAGTAATAGCCAAATTGGCCGCATTTTCCTAGATGGGCCAGGCTAGACAGAGCTTCTGGAATCTTCATACTGGTCGACACTGTATTGAACACCTCTATAAAATTAAGTTCAAGTCTCAGACCTCATTTCAAGCCGGTTCACTTATTCGTCACGGACGTTTTTGTAACGATCGTTGTTCGTGTTCTCGTTTGAATTTCCTGTACAACACTCAGTTCTAGGGAAGTTTTTTCTAGAACCAATGATTTATTTTGAGATTCCGCGTCTACAGTAACCGTTGCACTTTCTACGTACGCTAAAAATTATGGCTTCTTCGTTATCGGTGCACTTTCAAGATAAGGCGCAGATCTAGCAGGATTTCTTTGGAGTTATTTCATTCATTCATTACCCGGGGTTCACTAGTTTACGACCAATCACTTGGGTGGGGGTTAAGTAAATTCACTCACAAGTACACATGTTCTAGAATTAGGTTAACTTAACTTGTTATGCTGCAGTGCTGAACTATAATGCTTAGTCGATCACCTACTATGTAGCTGGCTTCAACAAGAACAGTAGGCGATCCAACCAACCCCCCCCCCGCCAAAAAAGCCGCTGTATGGGTTGTGGTGTGCTTGTCTTCCTCCGTTCACGATCTCGTCCTGTTTGCGTTTTCAGGCGATTATTCGTGTGTTTCCCTCAATGTCATGGCCTTCAAAATCACATTCCCATTCTGTTCTGAGCGGGATTCTCTCCCATGACGCTGCTCCCGTGAATGTTATCGATTTCGTAGCTCGTCGCTTTCGAGTGTTTCTGTTTCCTCTTGAGAAGTTTGCTTTTCAGTTTCATGGCCGAGACCTTCCTCTCATGTGACACCATGAAGATTCATCCGGCAAAGGACACGAAAAAAGGTTTGTGATTGTTTTCTCAACGGATCTGTGGGGTGTGGCCAGGACGCCCGTGAGCACGAGGCCACGAGGGTGGCCAGCCTAGGAGCATTCTGGAAGTTGCAGTATGCCGCGCTACTTATCCAATAACTTTTCGAGGAGGTTAACTTGTAAGCAACAATTCTGAAAAGGTCTGAGAACGAAAAAGGAGCATCGTGCCTTGAGGAGGCCTAGTCTGTAGGGAGGCCAACAAGACTAATGTTAAGCCTAATGGGGAGAGATGAACTCTAGAAAGAATGGAAACTGTTCACACACGCCGATTTCCCCTTCGCCTAGGGGATCGTCCTGAACTGAGCGTTTCCGTGACCCTTACGCAATATTACGGGATGCCCCCCCCCTTCATAAGCTGCATTGCCCTTAAAAATATTGCTAATGGGCGATTAAGAGAAAATATTTCTTGGATGCAAAGCATTCACAGCCTTGAGAGAAGGGCGTGGCTTTTCTTATGGTCGGAATTATAATTTCAAAGTGGACCACTGCACCTCCCCTCCAAGTATGTATGGAGACCAGATCAATGATCACATTTTTTGAGACACCTCATGAAGTGTTTGCGAACAGGTGATTTCTGCCACCGATGAGATTCTGTTTAGCAGCTGCCGAGATATGGATATGATAAGCGTAGAATCACTGACGTATTACCCTCACCATAGCACAAGCTAACCATATCGCACCATTACGAGTCAGCAAACTTAGTTCTGCGCACTTTTATCCGAAAGCAATTTTACCTTGCATGAAAACTTGCAGATTTTTCGCATCTCCTTTCAGTACTACTTCGCAGCAGCGAAACCTGGTCCTTCTAAGGGATTACGATGTACTTATGTTTGAAGACAGTGTCAAATTTCAGAACCCCAGCCGATGATCGTCCTCTCAACGGCCGCCTTGGCCACCGATGATTCCCAGCGATTTCGTCGAGTCAAACCACCTATGCCAAAAATGTGCTGCCTACTGCCTGTCAATGCAGGTGAGCGTTAATGCATTTTCTGCACTTATAAATAGAAATAAGCGCTCATTCATATTAAGAAAGACGTCTGCCATTCACAAAGTACACCTAGGTGCGGTGCGTAGGCCATGTGTACAGGGGAGGGGGAGGCAAGAAAAAGAGTCACTCCCCACCGTATTCGAAGTTGAATATTTAAAGTTGTTCGATTCAAACCGAATACACCCAATTGCATATTGAAGAACACATTCCACTCTATCAGTAAGCGTTATAATGGCCTTCTATGTACACCGACGGCATCAGAAGATTTTCCCACGGGAACAAAGTGCACGGTACAAGCTCAACAAGATCGTGGACGGTTCTTGGGCTACTACGACGTTATTTGAAACTCTTATTAAACGCGGTTTCGCAAACTGATGCTAGTGTCTCTAGAAGCTACTCATCTGTTACGCGATTGAGGAATTCATATTGGAGCTTCAGGCTGAAGGGATAACGATAGGCTCCTTAGAGGGCAACTGTGATGGCAGATGATGTCATATTTTGAGGAAGGTGAGGGCAGTGAAGGACGGCCTGCTTCTGCATATGAGAGGACATCTAGCAAATGTTTTGCCGTGAAACTTACACCAACAGGGGTACCCTACGTGATTAAACGTTTGATGATGTGCGCCCTGAGCAGAATGATTTTTTCTTTCCACCCTCCATCCCCTCCTGTTTGTGTGTGAGAAGAAATACGCGCCGCGAACCCTTCGCTTCAGTGCATGCTTCACCAGAATGTTTCCATTTCAAATCAATCAATTCAAACCACGTAGTCCTCCGACTAGCAGCCAAGGAATAGAAAGGGGAAAGGGACCAAGAAATTCTCGCTTCATTTTCAATCGATTTTGCTCTCATTTAAGCTTTGCGTGCTTCGGAAATGAGCTTGAACCCGGCAAGAGGTAGAATGGGCCACTTCAAAAGGACAGTGAAGTACACAAAAATTGTCCTACTCATGCTGACACGACCCTTAGCCACCATAGAGAGCTATTGCGTCTAGTCATCCCAACTCCACCCTTTACAAGTAGTCTCTATGTGCAGCAGCAATATGGGCAGAGACTGCGTAGGGGCTTAGTGAATGATGAACGGCAGGATTTTCAGGAGGTCTGGGTTCACCGCAGACGGCCTAGCGCAGCTAAACAAATTTGATGCCCATGCATATGTCTTCGCTGTTTTCATCATCTTTATGTGATGCCTATCCTCGTGTCACGTAAATAAATACCCATTAATTAGCATCCACGGTTAGTTCCCGAGCATAGCACAATTGCCTTCACACAGCCCAGCCTCTTTATAACTAGTCCAGCCTCTTTCAGCAGCCATATTTGGCATCGCATCGACTTCGCTGTTGGCAGCCGCTCTCTACATCTACTGTGTTATCCATCTGACATCATCAACGTCTACTTTGGGGAACGTTGGCGGTACGAAAATGATTGGTAGGCTTTTACTCATTTCATGTACTATCTCAGGCGCTCAATACCATAAGAAATTGCGTGGAAAGGAAATCACAATTAATTCAATTCAATTCAATTCACAACAATTCGCCATGACCATGACCGAACTCATGATACGGGTCTCCCCACATCCGTGACTTATTGAATGGAATAACAGGAGTAGTGTAAAGCGCTCAAAGGTAGTACTAGTCTTAGGAGGTCCTCTTCGAGATTCTTCCTTTGGAAGGGTAGGGTCATAATTGTGATCGGCGAAGGTCAAAAGTCTGAAGGATAGGTCGTATTTTTGGAAATTAGGGGGGGGGGTGTCGTAGTTGCAGGAAGGGTGAACATCGGTCGCGGAAATACTCGAAAAGGGGTCGAATTCAGGGTAGTTGACAACTGAGACTAATTTGAGAGTAATTTAAAAGTTTCTGAATTCCGAATTCCGAAAAGGAGCCCCAAAACCCTCAAGTATAGCTGAATACACCTAGCGCCGACCTTCTTAAAATAGCGATAGGCCCGTATACTAGCGAAGGAATCGCTGAGAGTGGTAAAGAAAGCCCTTGTGAGCACAACCTCTACTAAATCACCTGTCCTGGGAAATTAAATTTTCCACACTTTTCGATTGATTTTTGTTTGTTACTTACTGTTTTAACGCCACAGTTCGCCTTGCGGATGTTTCACAATTATGCCGAGTTATTAACAAAATTTGCGCCCGTGGCGTGAATCCAACCCAAACCTCAACTAAAGCTAAATAAGACTGGAAGCAAAGGCTGAAAGTGGCGCTACCGCAAGATACGAGGCGTTGTTATACTAATGCATTAAACAGCGGACAACACCCCGTTTCCGTTAAAATGGAGATTAAGCCGGGCAGAAGAGGCTGCAAGGTGCATTAGCCATTTTCAGTTCCCCTAGGTTCCTGCGTCCTCCTAGTACTTGTCCTTGAGGACGCCCCGTACTTTGCGATAGCGCCCTGAAGGTTTTATGTTGCAACATTTCATTATTACAGTGTACTATAACCGTGTTTAATGTAAATGTTCAGCTCTCTTGTCGGTGGCATTGGCCATCATTCTTCTCTTTGCCGTGCTGTTTGTATGGGGTGTGTTTGCTGTTCGACAACGTCTTCTGTTGCCCTTCACCACACTCTCCTGCTTTCTACTGTTCGCCGTCGTCGGTTAGTCAGTCCTTTTTTCAAACTTCTCCCATACTCCTCCTCCTACTGAAATGATCTTCAAATGTACGGGGATCCGATGACTAAGCGCTCTATGCAAACACAAAACTATTTACTGTAGGGTTTGTGTGAGCTTCTTTACACTTTCAGCAGGAAAGGGAAGTGAGACTGATGGGAAGGACGGGGGCCCGGCGGTGCTGAGAGTCAACACACAAAAAGGGTTCACCAGAAAACCCGGCCAGAGCCGTTGCATTTCCTTTAAAGCATAGCTTGGTTGAATAGCAGAATTTTCCGTGGAAATCCACTCTTAATTAAGCCAGTTCTCATTAGGCCTTGTCTGCTCTTTATTTGCAATTTGTTTAGGGACTCTAATTGCCACCATGGTGACAAGCGCTGATGAGTTCAATGCTGCAGTATCGAAAGCCGACGGGACCGGCGGTGCTACCGTAGCGGATCTCGTGATATTCAGGTTAGTTATGATCACTTGCGACGCTCAAAATCGGGAAAGCTAACAAGGGTTACTTCAAAATTGCCGACGCCTCGCCTAATGTGTGAGTTGCCACTTGGGACCACCCGTCGCTCATTGCAGCTCTGCCACTTCTCGGCATGATCAACGAGCTTTCGACAATCCCATCCACAGAACACGACCAATCCATCATTTTTATTTCCCCTGACGCTTTTGATCTTCACGGGCATGTAAGCTTTTGATGCGGAACT
>KZ347838.1:28788-39227 GCA_002352805.1 Teladorsagia circumcincta | reverse complement strand
TGTGCCCTCTTCACGCTCTCTCTGCTATCTAATCACTCGCTGCGTGTAGATCTGCGGCGAGTGATTCGATAGACTGTGGGCGTGCACTGGCCAACCGCGCCAACATTGAGCCTTGATAGTTCAACGGGGTCAACTCCTTCGGTGCCAATTGCGCTTCAGTCCGCACCCTCAGGAGGTCCGCGGGTCCCTCAACCAGGTGAATGACTCCTGATTCGACTTTCACCCTGATCGCGAATTTTTCCTTTAACGACTAGAGATCGCAGCGAGTGGTTAACTAGTCGATGGGCGTACCACTCTCATAGCGCCACTGGAGGGCCGTACTATAATAGGTCACATATCCCTTCCAGAGGTGCGTGTCGAGGAGGCCCTCTTCATCGAGGCCCAAAAGCATGCCCCAGGATCATGTTGATGTGGTTCTTGCACACGAAAACGAATGTATTGATGCAAAATGGGTCGGCAGTGGAGAAAAAAGGAAAAGGATCCGTTTAGAATGCTCAGGTTAAAGGCTCGTACACCTTGTAATTAGCTGTGCTGAGGCAATGAGAGACTAAACGCGTAGAGAAGAGCATGAGGTGAGAGAGCGCAACAGATGAAAGGGTGCCCGACAACAGCCTGATAAAACAAAAAAAGATCTTCCGCGGAAAAGGCTCCACCCCCATTACCACAGAAAACGATACCTATAAAACCCCTAACCTCATGAACATAGCTAAAGAAGCGAAACATAAGCGTTAGTTTCGGTGATACTATTCCTACACACAAGACAAAATGATCACCCTTTCGTTTGAAGATTTCTTTGAGGTATCGTTCTCTGTGGTAATGGGGGCGGAGCCTTTTCCGCGGAACATTCCTTGAACACGTTGACGACAACGCGCGTTTGGGCAATGTTGGCCGCGTTGGACAGCAGCCATTTTGCTAGCGCGGCGGCCGCGGGACACATGCGTCCTGCCTGTCTCTCAAGGCGCGTTTTCGGTGCTCAGAATGAAAAAGGCTTGTAACACGACATAACACACATTCAGTTCCCTTATTTTCTATACCATTATAAAAGGTCAGTTATTTAGCAAAAAATTCGGGTGACGGATGACGGGAAAAAGGATGACGCGAAATTGTAACATATCGAGAACTTTTTTGTGATGGACTAGTAAAAGCGAAGAAAAATGAAAAGATAGAAGGAGTGACCCGCCACTAAGCGATCTAGTGCATGAGGAAAAACTGTCAACTGAGGAGGAAGAAAAGCGGAAAAGAATTAATATTTCGACGTGGTCCGACGTTGCCTCACACAATCAACATTGAACACCATGTGGTGAATGACTGTTTGAACACATTCCACTTATTCTTATAATTATTCTTACTAATCGTAAGGAGATTTCAATTGGTACTTGTACTTTCTAGGAGGTACCAAAGCTGTAATATGCAAAATAGGAGTTGAATTCTCCCTGAAAAATAACGCAAAATTTTCTTGAAGTTCTCGAAAATATCCCTTTCGAAAACTGAATCTTGCGAAAAGGAAGCAAAGCCATAAAAATGGTTGTTCTTTTCCACACATGTCAAAATCAAAAGCTACCCATCATAAAAATGTTTTGAAAACGGTGGCGGGAATTGTCCATGTAACTGAGGTGATCCCTTTCGAGTTTCACACTGTCATCACTCCATCACCTCTTTTAAGAACGATTTTCCATACAATGAGCAAGTTTTTAGAATTTGCAACATTTTCTCCATCTGTGGAGTGCAAAATATTTTGCTGAGATGAGTTTGTCATGAATTGACAAGTATGAGTGCTTTTTCCCCTTGATGGTGATTTTCTTCGCACTCCTTTGAAAGATTTCGCCAGTGAACTTTAGAATAGTTCGGGTATTATGCTGCTCATAGATTTTCGTATCTGATTTTTGCCTGTTATGCCTTTTATTTACCTTCTCACCCACAAAGGGGATGTCGAAAAATGGCAGAGAACTGAAGAATTCGCAAGCTCAGGGAAACTTCGCAATTCTAGGCATATCTAACATTTATGTGGACCACTTCGCTTATAGTTATGTTGGTGCACGGTCTATTGATTGAATACAAGAAACCCAGGAAAAAATGTGGCGCGAAAAAAAAATGCATGAAATGGGTGCAGGACACATACGTCCCGCGCTGTCCGACGTGGCCTCCAAAGTGCGGGACGTATGCGTCCTGCGTTGTCGTCAACGTGTTAAACATCAGTGGAGCCCTGGTAATCCTTAAAAAGAGTTGTTCGTTCCTCTGAGCTAGCTACTTTGTAAATTACAAGCGCCAAGCGATTCGTGTCTCGCTCAAAGTGAGTGATATTCCAGTAACATAAGCTTGAAAGTTTTATTTCAGAAGTTATTACGTGCCTTTTCTTCTTGATCTCAGAACAAAGATTGCCGTTGCCATATTATTTATCGCATATCTAGGGGTACGTTGAATTATTTTTTTAACAGGGAAAATATTTTTCTTATAATTTTTATTCATTTCGAGTGTTCCAATTCTCCTAGCTTTGTGTTGCTTTTCTTGAGACGTGACACCACCTTAATTGGACTGCGTGAAGCTGTGTAAGACTTTGCGTTGTCGCTCGATTTTAGCAATTCTCGTTGCGCGATGTCATAGAGGGGCCGCTGAGTGTCTTCAAAAATCCTGTACACTCGCTGACCCTTTTGAGACTTCATACAGCATCTAGCTCCATGGGGGCATTGTCAGCTACTTTGAGACATTTGACATCAAAGCAGGTGCTAGACTTCGCGAATCAAGCTATTCGCTACTAGCTATTCGCTAGGGTCCGCGATCGCGTGCGGTGCCAGCTACTGATTTGCTGGCCGCGCACGACCGCGGACGCCAGCGAATCGCTCGATTCGCTAGCGAAGGACCTAAAGCGGTGTCAGACTTCGCGGCCAATCGCTAGTGAATCGCAGGATCTGCGATTCAAAGAGCGATGCGCCAGCGATTCCAGCAATGCGCCAGCGACTAATCGTTATCTAGAATCGCTAGCGATTAATCGCTAGGTCTGACATCTGTCTAATTGACTCTGAGAGAACAATCACCGGCTTCGGGAGATCGATTGAACACTAAAAGTCGATCGAATCTCTAGCGAATCGCGTGACAGCGCAAAGTCTCACACCGGGTACCCGACAGGAGGCCCATCGCGCTGAGCATGGCAGAGATGCATCGTAGCGCGTACTGTGCGATATAAGTATGGGACACTCTATTTAACCCTACGTTAAGTTGATACAAACGCGCTGCTACTCTTCCGCTGATCTATCCACATCTCTGCAATGTCGCCTCGCGAAGAGCCTCCTGCCGGGTACCCTCCAGTCTCACAAAAAGAAAGAAGAGAGATTTTGACCTTTTCGTGCGGGGAATACATGGCATCATCTGTGAAAAGGTTGTTTAAGATCTCAATCTATGGCATAAGCGTAATGGAACAAGGTTTGGATTATGATAAACTGCTTCTACAAACGGACCCTCTAGTTGAGGCATTCGCTAGAGAGATCGAGCTGTTTCCTAGCGGGGATCAGGTAAGCCCAATTTGCCCTCGAGTGTGCTGCTCCCATATAATGGCTGAAATTCTACTCAGATCGAGATTGCCATCAAAAAAGCTCCAGACATGTCAATCGCCGAAAACAGAGAGCGAATCGAGCAGATTGCTCAGAAATTCGAGCAGGTCTCCTACAGTAAGCAATAACTTCATAAAAACCATTACGGGATTGTCAAATAAAGGCGACGGATGCAGGTAATGGTCCGAAGAGCACCTCACTATGGCTCAGGGAATACATCAAGTACGCTAACCTAACTGGTTCATTCCTGAACGACGATCGTGAATCATGGGTGATCGGAGTGTACGAATGGTCTCAGCTGTTCGCCTTCTACAAGCTCTGGTCCGTTTCTTCGCCGTTTCCGTACCTTTGGGTTCCCTCGACTTTCTCCTATCCAGGTCACAGGACTTTGTTTGGGCGAATCACTCCGACTATGACCACTTATCGTTGGTTTCGTTCCGATTCCGAATTGGTATCCATGACCTCAACACTCCAACCGATTTGGTGATGGTGACCGAAGAAGTGCGGCAGCTGGCCGCTCAACATCCTGATCTCGAGATTTTCACCTACCAATACAGTCGTGCCATTGCTGATCAGGTAAGAATTCAACGCGATTAAGGGGGAATCCCAGATTCATCTCTGGTATTTTCAGCTGAACGTGATTCTACAGTCGACCATCCAGAATGACTTCTTGGCTGTGGTATGCATGATCGTTATCAGTCTTCTTTTCATTCCCAATCCACTTTGTGCCGTCTGGATCACCATCGCCATCATCACCATCGACATCGGTATGTATCCTATGTATCTTCCCACTTTTGGTCTTCACTTCTTCTATTAAACTTTAGTGTACTTCCAGAGTCAGTTTACTCTGCTGCATTTTTTTTCATTCATTCATTTTTTCGTTCAATCATTCATTTCCACTTACTTCCTTCATTTCGAAGGGGAGGGGGAATCCCTATGGGGTGAACAAACCAGCCCTTTTGGCATTCCTGCTGCGGCCATGTGCTGAATGTTTTGGTGAAGTGATGCCCCCTCCCCCCCCCCCAAGGTCGACGGACTACCTGAACTTGGTCTGGACTATAGGAGAGTGATAACGGAAGTACTGCAGAGCCGTCTAGCAGTTCCTCCAAAAGGGCTGGTTTGCTTAGCTCAGGACTAAGAATGAAGAGAGGACGGATCTCGCAGGTCCGCCTTCCTCCAAGGCTTAGTCCTGAGGTAAGCATCAATTTGAGGCGGTCTAAACGACCGAGTTGAAGTAGATAGTCCATCGACCGTCTGGGACCCCATCCCCTCCACAAAATACAGCGTACGGCACTAGCAGAAACACCAGAAGGGCTGGTTTGCTTACCTCAGTCCCTATTCGAAGACTTCATTGGCGCTTCTCTCTGGTTCTTCTTTTTCGTTTGCAATCAACTCGCCATGTGCAACTTCAACATCGACCGTTTTTACCCTGCCAATTCGATCTGCAGTTGTCGCTTTTACATACGCTATGCTACAGAAATGTCTGCATTCTTACACTTATCACCATTTCGTCCTTTCAGGTGTGATTGGCTTGCTTTCGTTGTGGAGCGTGAAACTTGATCCCATATTCATGATCACCATCATCTTAAGTATTGGATTCTCCATCGAGTTTTCAGGTGAGAAACAACATTCATTTTCGTTGATGGCCAACCATTCATACTAGTTGATGTATACTACACAAATAGAGGTTAGAAGAGTCACTTCGATCTCCGTTCATATCTACAGCGTCTATTAAGGGTGAAGAGGTAGTTGGAAACAGGTTTGATTACTGCGTTATGAACCGCGAAGGGCTCTCATACATACAGTTTCCCCCTTCTCGTTTTACTCCTTCCCATGATAGTTCTGCCTCGCAACTAATCCAAGGAGTTAATCAGATTGGTGAGGAAAAGAGCTCGCATAGCGTCCACCGCCCCTTCGTTGGGATTTGCTCAACGTATGAGTGACCACAGCTAACAAGGAATGCTCAACTGGTCAGTCCGGCCGTTTGCAATGAGATGTAGTCCGGTGCATGCGTCTTGCGACGCTGAGCTCAAATCTGGTCTCCGTTTTTGCGGAACGATTCCCTGAAAGAAGTTAGGAGGGATTTTTCCTCATATGGCTTCCTCACTATGTCGCCCTCTACTTCCCCTTCTGTTCGTGTAAGATGAGCCAGTGAGCGGCTCTTCTAGCAAGCCTGATGATGTGGTGGATAGAGGTCTTGCTTCGTATGGGTGAGGTCAAATGTTCAAATCCTTGAGCCTGCTCTTCGGCTCAACTAATTCGAGCAGAGGGGTAAGTGAGGACGCCTGAATGGCAAAGCCACCGTGAGGGGAACTCCCGCCTCTACTTCCGTAACTTCCTTCAGCGAACCGTTCCGTACCCAGATTTGAACTCAGCGTCGCAAGACACGTGCACTGGACTACATCCCAACACAAACGGCCGGACTGACAATTTGAGCATTCCTCGTAAGCAGGCATTGCGCGTTCGGCCTTTCTTAAGGCAAGGACATGTTGTTACAAGCCCTCCGCTGACACCTTCACGCGTATCTGTTACTTGCTACCATCATTCCACATTTGCAGACGATACCTGTTTGAGAAATTCTGTTTTTTATTTTCTATTGTGCGCCTAATGCAGTTTTTGTAGCTCACGTTACACATGGATTCGTCAGCAATGAGGGCAACTTGTCTCCAAAAGAGCGATGCATAATTGCAATGGAAAAACTCGCATGGCCAGGTCAGCTCAATTACGTTACATCTTTGTCTACACATTCTTGAGTGGAGCGCCTTGTTGGGAAAGTCTATGATTTTCTAGTCAACGCTTGAATGAATCACTGAGTTGTGTTGACATAACTACTGCTAGATCACAACTTGAGACTTCAGCGTATCAGATTAAGCAGATCCCTCCTCACGAAAAACCTGCTCAAAGAACCTATTAAGAAATCTCGAGGGAGACAGTAAAGCTCGTCGACCTACTCGGACGTGTATGTCACCGCAAGCCCTTTGTAAGTCACAGCACTCCCGCTGTCGAAGTATTGTGTCGGCAAAAAAAGCGACGAAAGCTCAAGGAGCGATTGTTTCTGATGGAATTGTCAAACTATGTAGAGAAGAACTCTTAAAGAAGGCGTACCAAGGTCAGGCAGAGGGTGATTTGCAGACTGAAGAAATTCGCTTGATACGCTTCCTCTCTTATTCCCCTCATCACGTCCCACAACTCACCTTCGTTTCCATGTCCTGTTCCCATATTATCTAGAACTACCTGACCGTATCCAAGAATTGCCTGTCAAATGGAGGGAATGACGGGATGGTGGTGACTTGTGTAGTCCAGAAGGAGAGTTTCCAGAATTTACACCAAATACATACAAAATTCTCAAATTATACGAAATTTTGTGCAAACTTCTCGGAAAATCTAATAAGTTTTTCCAAGAATTCCCTACGCCCATGTAGGCCTTACCCTTCCATTTTCGGAAATATGCACAGAGCCGACTCCACTTGATGCGGCCCCTTGCGAACAGCTAAATACGGTCTTCCATAAAGGAATACTCATAGTTTGCCCATCCGGGGCAGCAGGAGTAGAACCCTATGTCCAACTGTGTAATAACTGGGATAAAAGACGACTTGACGTTGAGTTAGGTTGGAGCCTCCTCAGGTGGGGTTGGGGCAATGTTGCTCGAAAAGGGACTATTCGTATTACAACACGATGACCTGGGTTTGTGATATTGGGTTACCAAGGCAATAGACGCTCACAAATTTCTGGCACGGTAGGCAGAAATCTGCAGAGACGACGACATGAGCTGCAGAGTGACGTGTCTTTTAAGGCTAATTCAAACTCCCGTTGATTTATATTTATCAATTACAGTAGTACACGGCAGTATGTCAACAATTCTCGGCGTCACAGTGTTGGCGTTTATCAACTCGTACATGGTGCTTGTTTTCTTCAAAACCATCTTCCTGGTGCTCGTCATTGGTCAGTTCGTCCATCTTATTTTTAAGGCTTGGAGAAAACCTCCTACCTTTTTTTAATTTAGGGGTCTTCCACGCTTTGGTGCTTCTACCGATTGTGTTGGCTGTCACCACTCCGTACGTGGAACGGCTGAACTCCCGACTTCAGCGGGTGTCCGACGAGAAAAAGGAGAAGGCGACGACCGCTTCTAAAGGCAGTGTCTATGCTATCACAGTACCAGTCAACGTCTCCTGACAACCGCCTCGCTTAGATTACAGTATTGTTGTTTCTTTCTTGTACATAGGCTATACTATAAAAATGTTTTGTTGAGCTCGATATCGTACTTCCAAAGTAGACCAATCATATCGTAAGCAACACATTGAGCACTACGGTAGCACTAGAATAAGAAATTCAGAAAAATCCTGCTGAAATTAATTTTGGATTGGTTGTTTGTTAGGACCAGAACAGCTTCACTCGCCGAATAAGCGAGTTCACAGCTAAACTGGTAAGCGCTCTGGTGAAAATCGAACGGACGTTCGCGGCCATCATCGCCCAACTACACGGTGGAAAGCAAAATTCCAAGCGGGTCACTCTTCGTTTTGCCTGTTTACGAAACTTGGCGTACCATCTGCAAATGAACTAGGAGGGAATTACGAGTACATCACCTTCTTGCTTTCGGGAGACCGCGTAAACCTCGTTTCCATCAGAACCAGCTGTTCTCAGCACGAAGGTAAGAGTGTCTGCCTATATCTCAGTGCTTATACCACTGCCTTAGTTCACCAAGAAAGTCCAATTGTATGATTTCACCCCAAATTGAGGCTGCTGAGTCCTGTTGGAAAATATGGGAATGAGGAGTGATGATTGATGTTGCTAAGTGACTTTGAAAGTCCTAAAATCTAACTTACTCCGTTTATTCTGTATGGCTCGTGTAAGGCGTTCTTCATCATGCTCCACAGGTTCTATTTGAACGGGTACAGACTCTTCAGTAAGTGGATGGCCTAAGAACATCTCTGAAGATAACAGAATGATATTCAAGCCAACAACTTCCCGGAAGCATCAACGGAGAAGGTACGAAGGTCAAGCTAGCCTCCCTGAAGCTGTGGGAACGGCAAACAGTGCCTTCAGGATCACTCTGCCCTATTGAGGACCTCAAGAATTACACTGGTTTCATAGTAATCCAAGAATCTCCTTAAACATAAGGCTCAGTTGTGCAAATCATGTATTTCTGTAAGTTGTACTTACACAGGATACACAGATAGAAATGAATAACTTATTCCCATTATCAGGCGTGGGATATCTATTCGCCAATAGTCATATTGAAATACCTATGTAACATGTTTATCCCTTGCTTTATCCATTAGAGGACGGATTCACGCAGAAAAGGCAACCCATTTCAATTTAACATAGCGGTGACGAGTTTTACAGTAATGAAGGAAGAATCCTGGAAAACGGCCCAGAACCCGAGAAATGGAACCCCTTTCTTTGCCCTTGATCTCGCCATTGATGCGACTCCCATCGCTGCGCCCTCTTCAACATAACGCTCTCTCCGCTATCTAATCACTCGCCGTGTATAGACCTGTGGCGAGTGATTCGATAGTCTGTGGGCGTGCACTGGCCAGCCGCGCCAAGATTGAGCCCTAATAGGTCAACGAAGTCAACTCCTTCGGTACCAATTGCGCTTCAGTCTACACCCTCAGGAGGTCCGCGGGTCCCTCAACCAGGTGAATTACTCCTAATTCGACTTTCACTCTAATCCGTTAAATTCGTGAAATTTTTTGGAATCGTCCTTTAAAGGGACTGGAAATAGAATGGAAACTGGCACAATCAGAGCCTTCGAGTCAGGATTAGGTGCAAAAAGCCAGTGTCTCCTTGAGTAAGAAAGAGGGGTCTCGTGGACAGGAATCGCAACTCAATAGTGCGAGGCAAGGCGCCGAGGCCATGCTTGGCTAGCGTGTGCCATCCATATCATTCGCGGGTGGGGGGGAGGGGGTACGTGGCGTCTGCACCCTCTCGCGTACAATGTGATCTCTGCATTTTCCATCCTCTTGCAGCGCTCCGTCATATCGCGGTCACCCTCACAAAGAAAATTTCAGTGGCTTCTATGGCGCTTTCTGCTTTTTTTTTCTCACTATCGTCCCTGTCGCTTTTTTTCTAATTTTCGAACAACATATTACACAAATGCGATCCGGACCCGTGCCTTTAGGTTTACAAGTGCACAGTGATGGCACAGTCGTTTATTACCAGAGCGCCAAAAATATACAGTCCGGGTTTGTGTAACATTCAGCATTAGCACGGAGTTTATGGTCAGTAAGAAGTGAGTATTGGAGATACTCCTAATCCGGCATTTCCATCGTTCATTAGAAGAGCCCATCAATTTGTTCTGTGACTGGATCAATTGTGATATCGAAGAAGCACGGACGAGTGCTCAAGCCTGGCATCATCATCATTTCACCGACCAACGGGGTCACAAATCCTGCACCGACAGATGCACGAATGTCTCGAATCGGTAGTATAAAATCTGAAAAATACGCTATCAACTTGGTATTATGAAAGTGCAACAGAACTGCAATTCGAACGGATGAGTGGCTTGGGTTGTCAAGCCTCATAGGCTACTAGTGAAGGGCTCCCATACCACTTATACGATCTGTGGATCGAACCTTGCACTGGACCAATTGCCCTGTCAGGGCTACCCATCCATCTTTTGGTGAGTAACATCCAAATGAGCAGTATAAACCTTTCCTAAGAATTAGTGGGGAAGGGGCAATAGTTTTTGATACCGATTTTGACTTTCAAAGTAAGTTTCTAGAGTAAATCGACGTCGAGATTCATAATGAAAATATTTCTAACTTTTACCGGTAAGAAAGCTAACCACAAATCTTGGTTGGTGACCGCAGCGCTATGGTTCGACATTTTAAACAGATTTAAAGGAGGACTCCACGGAAAGGACGAAGGTCGAGTTAGGGAGAAATTGCCTAG
>KZ347838.1:0-15960 GCA_002352805.1 Teladorsagia circumcincta | reverse complement strand
AAAGGTCACGATAAAGAGAAAGCACACGAAGAAGTCTTTGCCATAACGAACCGTGCGAAATGAAGCGAGCTGCAGCACTTTCACGCGAAAACTGCGCTGGGCTGCTGCTGCTTCTCTTCTTTCTTCGCCACTGGCGTATCACTGAGTGCCAGCGCCTCCCCAGTAAGCCCCTATAGAACCTATCGTACTCAATGCTTTTAGGTCCTTTCTGTGAGAAAATCGCCAAAGGAAAGCTCAGAGGTACCGCAAATATTAAAGCGAGTGTTTATCCGGTCGTTCTCTGGCAGTCATCTGCAGAACATCAATGTGACGTTGATTGGGAGATGGAGAGTCGTGTCATTCACTGTCCGCTTATCAACCCATTTGCTGCGCGTTTATAGCAGGGAACTGTTCTCTGAACTGACTTATCAGTGATAAGAGAGTGAAGTTTATTCACATTTAGCTTATCATTCCAATGGTTACCGGTTTAGGAAAAAGAAGTACTCTCTGAACGGTCCAATTGTGATAAGAAGTTGAAGCCAATTAAGCACACGTCATGGGTTATGACAGCATGCCCTTCCGTACAGCTCTTTTCTAGACTACCATCGCATACTCTATGCACTCAGGTAGCTCGTCAGAAACCACAGTGGTAACCGACTTCCTTCTTGTGTCTTGATGTTTATCTCAGCAATCTATCTATCTCATTCTTAATAGAAGAAAGCACTCCTTTATTGCAACAGTGTGATGACCGCATCCATCTCAAAGGTCGTTTTCATGGCTGCTGAAACGGTTACGCACTTTGCCACGGCGTGCACTTCTCTGAGAAAGGGCTCCATCGCAGCTGGAAGATAACAGTCACTACTCCGCAAACCTGATCAAAGGAAGCCTTTACGAAGAGCCCTTTTATGTTCTCCCAACATGGCTAGTTGTGTTCTCTAGAGGCAACGTATAAGGTTTCACGGCTAGCTGTGATCTCTAGAGACAACGTTCTAGGTTTCACGCGAGAAGGCTCAGTTTCCAAAGAGAGACGGGCCCTCGAAAATCACATTCTGGGGACGACCGCGGGTAGCTTGGGCGGAGGTATGGAGACGCATGGAAAGACGTGAGAGTTCGGGCAGCCACAATCACGTGACACATCGAGCGTCGGGTTAAAGTTGTCAAACTTGGAGAATAGAAGCAAAACGCTATTACCACAGGTGAGCAAGGCCAAAAGCGTTTCAAGTGAAGGCACTCCAAGAACGCCAACATTTGTGAAAGATGTACTGCGGGAGCTCGAACTCGTCACAGTCCTTCCGGTTTTGGGATTGTTCGAGGAAACGAAGGCATTTTCTTGTATCTCTGTTCTTATCGTAGACGATTGGTCCCAAGCGAGTGATTTATGGATGATATGGAATCATGATTTTTCAGTGGAAAATTCCTCTAAGATCACTTTGCAAACAAAATAAGTTGGATAAGCCGGTAAACCTCTGCAGAATATTGTCTGAGAAACTTTGTTCTGAGATCCAAAAAACCAACCTTCTCAATATTTTTTGGTGTTTGACTTCTCGAGATCGCTATGTCAGAAGGGACAGGTACCTCGAGTTTGAGGGGAAGGCTCTGAAGGTTCCAAGACATGCTGTCCTAAATAATAGCGTTCAGATGGCTTTGGTAAATATTTTAAACTGGTTCCTTAGTTGTAACTCATGTGTTATATTATACGTAGAAGTGACACTGTAGAATGCACAGCCAGACTCAAACCCTTCCACCCAGTGGTAAGGGTGGAAAAAAACGAAGATAATATATGAAAAAAGAGAAATCGCTTGAAGCGATCTTCGTCATGTGGTCGCGCATGCAGTGTTACTTTCTAAGCATACACTCAGGGTCATATGTGAGCGATGTCACCCTCTCCCGCCCCGAATACTCAAAAGTGTATTGATGCGGGTGTGCGGAGGTATATGCACACAGTGCATGAAGCGGTGATAATAACAGAAATGTTTCTGAATTCTTTTGAATTTCTGAAGCCTGTAAGAAAGGTTTCGCACATATGTCTCTCTTTAACAATTTATACAACCCTATTCCGCCATATAGGGTCAGGATGAACCGTCCATCCACACTATTCGAACGAGGGGATCGTTCTTGTGGTTCTGGAAAAGAGGAGTCGCATTTTGTGGTCGAGTAAGATTAGAACAGAGGGAACGGAGGTTAAGGAGTTTGTTAGGAGGGCTGCGTGTGAACGGGCTTCTTTGGCAAACTTGGTGAAAATTCACCAAGGTATTAGAATTGGGTTAAAGTGGTGAATTTGCCCGCCTTCCTAAGACCAATTTCCCACGCGCTTCCTCCCTCGAGGACCATGTTGGAGGGAAAAGTGGGCGGAGTTGTGCTGTGGGAAGCAAGGAGTCGTGGATGGTCGCATCGAGAGCCTCGAGATCCCCTTGTGAGGGGAGAGGGTAGCAAAATTTTTGATAAAGTCCAAAGACGAGTGACCCTGAATACGACTTGAATTCACTAATTACGACTCATGTAGCCTCGCTCAGCCAGCCACGGCCGGCCGTGCGTTCACTACCGCTTTCGATTCTTTGGGTAATAGGTAGAGTTACCCAATATCCAGCACAGACCGTTCTTATATATCAAGCGCTATTAGCTGTAAGATTTTGAAGTGTTTACTCCAACATTCGTCCAAGGAAGGCGCGTAATATGTCGGTCTCTATAATCAACCTGATCGCGATCAACCTGATTGGGAGAACGAGAGAAGGTGCTAGGTTAATTAAAAGGTGAGTGCAGTTGCCGGAAGTGGACCCATATTCTAACTATGCGTAATTTGATAGATCCCGAGAATATTCCAAGAAATACCTAACGTTCAGTGAGGCGATACGGGGGTCTCAACACAAAAGTGAATAGAAAATTGAATTACCGGTAGCGCGAATGTCAAACTTGCCACGATGTCAATACGGTGCAGTAAACAGTGACCGAATGCCACACCACTACGGCCACCCATTCATCTCTCTTAATCGATACGCTGCCATCGTAGGAACGGTAGGCAACCACAGTGCGCTATCTTTCCAGCATCACAGGAACTGCGCGCTATCCTTTGGACACGTTTTTGTTACCCAGCTCTAAAACATCCCATTACCGCACTGTTGGAGATGAAAAGCATTACAGACGCCACAAAGAAAAAACAGGTATCTTCGTACTGATAAAGTGATAGCTACGACGGGCTCGGAAATCACGAACGTGGTTGTTCAGACACTTTCAGCTTGCCCTAGAGACATAGAAAAAGTGCTCTCAGCAACCGCCCTGTCGTGCTGCGGCCTTCTGCAGCACGGCATCTTCGGGGCTCAATAAACCTCGGCAGCTTATTATTTTTCAGGGCTCTGATGCAGTCTGTATGAACTCATGCGGAACAGGTCGTCCTCTATTGAATTTGATCTGCGCTAAATGATATAGTCTTTTTGGTTTTCTACTCCGTCGGTTGTTACCAGATGAAGTGTGTTACGACCTTGCAGAAAGGTTTTCCAGGTTATTTCTTCTACACCTTAAATTAGGGTGTCTAATATTATGATAATAACTTTGCATGTTTACTTTTTACAGATAGAGCAGTGGTGCCTTCGCAATCACAAGTAAGATCCGAATTTCGGAAAACCTTGTCAAGCTCATGTGGGTTTTATGAAAGCAATGGCTCTATGTAGTGTGAAGTCTGAAGTTGAATAGCATTCAAATTCCATTATAATTCCATATTGGTGCTGAGTGCGCGGTGTATTTGGAGAAGGGGCTTCATCAATAAATACTATACAAATACCGCTGCCCTCGAAGACGAACCCCGCCATTAAACGGATCTGGTTACAGAACTCCAAGAGGAGGATTTGAAGGGCAACCAGTCGAATAGCACTGACGGAAGCACGAGAAGCTGCCCAAAATCCGGCAAAAGGGCGTCCATTTGTAATAGTTTCACAGAAGTGGGCTAAGAACGTCGTTTTGGCTTACGCTTGCATTGGCAGTGTTTTCAACAGGGTGCCACCGTTGATGAGAGCTTTACGGGAAAATCTTCCTAAGATCTTTTTTCTCCCATGGTCAGAAGCAAGCCCTCCTCCACTGCCCTCATCGCCTAGAATATGACGTAATCTGCCATCACGATCGAGCTCTGGGAAGTGTACCATAATTGTCCTAGCCTGAAGCTGCTACTTGATGATCAACCTCTTAGGTAGTGGGTATCTTCTTAGAAAGAGAGAGTATCTCTGACTCCCAAAAAACGCTCAAAGCGAGAGATTACGATAAAGTGTACAACACGGAAAAAATGCACTATCGCAAGCAGTGGACAGGGGCCAGAGAAAGCGAGCTGTGGCTTTTGGCGGCCTAAGATGCAGCAGTTGCAGCGCACTGAGCTTGCTAATCTTCCTCGCTCCGCCTCGCCTGTGCTCGCCCGTCGGTGTGTTGCCAGCAACTCGTCGGTTTCGATTATCTTTGTGAAGACTTACTCCTTTTCATAAGCTTACCTTATAATTCTTCTGTGGAATGTCTTATCAATCCAAACAAGGGGTGGGTATGATGGGCGACGGACTTTTGGCTCGTCCGGGATGTCACGCGGTAAATCGCGCAGCGGGCTGCGCGGCGAACCGGACGAGGCAAACTTCGCGGGCTTCCGCAGTGGAATTCAACACGTTAAAGGGTGTACAGGTAAAACTCGGAAGGTTCAGCGACTCGATCACATTCCAGCACGCACGGAGATTCGAGGATAGCAGTGATGGAAAGGAAACGTGAGAACATTGGGAGGAAAGATGGAACTAGCATAGTGCTGCTTTACCATTCAGGAGGTTCATGTCGTTTGATGGGGAGGATTCCAGGAGGAGTGAGTGAGCCAATTATTGTGCTTCGGTAAGCGAGGAGGGAAGATAGAAGAGAGAAAATGAAAGATGACTTGATGATTTGATGACGAGAACAGATTGTGAGGGACGATGTGAGCAATTTGTGCTCTCCTAAGGCTTCTCCCCTTTCCTGCGCTTAGCCCTAGTGTCACTTCCCATCGGGCCTGTTTTGAATGTTCCCATTAAAGAAATGAACGCAATCAGCAAAGCAGCGATCATTTCAGCAAAATTCTTGAGTGTTTCTCAATTATTTGATGTTGGTAGTGCCATTTCCTGAAGGTTCTCTCTCTCAGGTGTTTACGCTGAGACCTCCACACGACACCGCAACTTTCATATCCTAGCGCTTGGAAAGTTTTGAACCATAGAATCGAGCGGGCTTCATCCGCAACCTACACACGCTTTGACGTGTTGCGTTCAATTGCATGAATCCTTGCCTAGTTCGAGTCGCCGCGCATCCCGCTGCGCAGCTCGCCTCGTGCCACCCCGGACGAGCCAAAAGTCTCGCACCCGGGTGTGATGGTTATAGGTTTATTACGTGCAAACGACCCGTTGGTGGGTTGCTGGCTCACTCATTATCGGAGGCCAACGGGCAAGGAAAGCGGTCTCATTTTCCGTGCTTGTTTGGATTTCTTTGCTTTTTTTGCCACTGGGACCTTGATCAGCGTCCACACTTCTACTACAAACCCAACCCAATCTTATCGTAATCCCTCGCTCTAAGAACATGTCGTGAGGTCCAGGATCCGTCGAGGATTTGTTCGAGCAATAAACCGTGTTTCCGTGGCAAACGCTTCTGATGTTGCAAGCGTTATAGATTCGCATGAAGTATTTCGATAGATCGGAATGTGCTCTTTAGTTTTAGCCCATACCAGTCGGTTCAGTTTTCAAGATTAAGTTATTTTTGTTTAATGTGGCGGTGTATGAATGCATCGCTGTCCCCTGCATAGAATATGCCTGAGTCAAAAGCACAACCAGTTCGATTCGGTGTGATAACCACAACAATTTGATCCTGGGCATGCCTTTGGGTGCAAGTATTTAATATGCAGCCCCTGGTGCCTTTTGTCGTTTAAATCCCTGTTGTTCCTTGCCGTATCCCTGCAAGCTTTATCCCCGATAATCTAGTGCTGCACTGATAAAAACTATTGGCAGTGGCAGTTTCGACGGTGACGGAAGAAATTACTCCAATTTATAATCAGTTTCTCCTTTTTCTATGAAAAATTATCTTGTGGTGGCTATATACTGAAGTGAGCCGTTAGAACCTTTTTGTGACCTGCAAAACATATTGCGATTAGTGGCGTCACATATTTTTGTTGATATTTTCTTTGAAGCTTCCTCGAGGTTGGTAAATAACCTGAAAGCTGAAAGGATACGAACAATTTATGACTACCCGACGAAACGCCTCAGCAACCCTACTGAATTTAGGGAAAACTTCAGTAGGGTTTCTGAAGCGTTCGCTCGTGGAATCTTTAAGGAAAATATCAACAAGCTACATCATGCCAAGGTTCATTTAAAGCCGCCCGTGGAGTCCTCATATATTTTTGTATCCTCATCTTCTACTCTACATTCTTCTTCCCATTAGCGAAGCTGCCCTGTATAGAACAAAGAGACCTGAGACCTTCACAAGAACAGCGGACCTTGCGCAGTTTCAAGTCCGGGTGATCCTTGATCGTGAGTTGTAGCCAGGTCCAGAATCTCCTCTGCCTCGTCGTTTCTTATTTAAACGCCTTGCGGTTCTGACCTCTGTCTTAAAAGCAATATATCTCAGCTCAAAGTCAACAATTTCAGTTATATCAAAAACTGTCGAAAACTGCGCATGTTTCTCAATGAAAGGCATGTTGAATTAATACAGGCGCTCAGAATTCAAAAACCTCAGAAGCGCGGAAATCTTCAAAGATCTTTTTCACCATTTCTCGATTTTCAAATCTTTTTCTTCCGAAAAACTATCGAGATCTCTGAAAAAGTGGAGTTTGGTGAGACAGAGATTCATTGAGTACACTATGTGAACTAAGCTAGGTAGCTTGATTCATCCATTTTTTAGAGGTACTTAGTGCAACATCTGGATGGTCGTCAATATAGAGGGGATTCTTCTCCTTTCAATGGATGCAGACCTTGGCATTATATCAAGTTCACCAGGGTTCAGGTAGCTATGACGCATCATTACTCCAAAAGGCCGCGACTCCATCACCGTAGTAGTCACTCTGTGGAATTCCTGCTTTGGAAAAAGTTTTCGATGTTCGATGCCGCTTAGATTTTTGATAAATTGCTTAATTCTGCTGCCAAGAACCTAATTTCCGTCGAGAATGACGAAATGTTCTAATGTTAGGTTGTCCTGTGAGTAGTGTCGCTTTTTTCAGACGAAAATTTTTCTACTTTATCTCCGTTGTTTCATAACCTTCTATACACCATTCGATAGGAAACTATCTGCTCTGCAAGATGATATGTTTCTCCCTTCAGATGTTGTATAATATATTGCTTGAATTTCAGACATGCGAAAATGGAGCTCCGGTCAACGAAATTTTGCTAAAGCGACAGCTGGCCCTAACTTTTCTCGTGAGAAAAATCAGTCAAAAGTGTACCATCTACGTGCACATGAAACCTTCTGATCGTTCCACTGTTAGATTGTAGTAAAAGTATTGCAGCGCTTCTTTTTAGACTCGATTTTTCCTAACACATAGTGATTTCTGAACTGAACATTTTCTCTAAAACGTCATTGTTTTATGACAGGTGGGGTATCATATGACAGATGGTGTATCATTCATGAGCATCTCCTCCGCTCTATTCGGCCATAATATTTGTAATTAATTTCGTTATGAATTTGTCCGAATCTCAGGCCTACGTGATAAGGTGTTCACTCCACGAAAATGACCGCTTTACTTTGGAAAAAAAATTTCTCTTGAAAAGGAGAGAAAATCAATCAGGCTTACATTCCCATTTTGGACATTACTTGCTCTTAGCATTTCACTAGTTTCTCGATGTCTCGGCTGAAAATAAAATTTGGGCTTAATTTCAATACTTGGTGCTTGGCCATGGAGTTCTTGAGGAAAAACCCATTCTGAAAAAGGTGCGACGCGACTTGTTGGGAATACCTACAGCGGATTGGTAAGAAGATGTCATGAGTAAGTATAGGGTAACCGATGATTGACTTCTCCTAGGGAAATGTAGAGTTAGGGCCAGCTGTCGGTTCCGCAAAATTTTGTCGACTGGGCTTTCACTTTGCATACCTAGAATTCAAACAATGTACAATATTTCCGGAAGGGAATTTACAACCTTGTAGAGTAGATAATTTCCTCGAATCATTTTATCGAATCATATATAGGGCTTTATAAAACAATGGAGTTTTTGAAGAAAAATGTGGGTTCAAAACAAACGACACTACTTATGAAACAACGTAATAGAACTTTCGTCGAATAAAACGAGTTGTGACGAGATTGTTGAAGGGCGACTTTGCTGCTGCTCATGCGGTGCAAATTTGTTTAGCTTTCTCACCTCCCAATTTCTCCAGGCGCTCCGACATTTTGCGATTCCTGCTTTAGGATATGCTGCTTGCCGTCGTTCACTTATTCGGGAATCTTCTTCTGCCGGCTCTTCAGGAGGTTGTTGTCGACACGAGAATGACGCCTTCAACCCTCCTCATTTCGAACTTCGAGTTCTCTCCTCTAGAAACTTAGTAACCATTGGGGAAATGTGCATTTGCTGGCACATCCTTGGCCCCACCAACAAACCTTTTCCGAGGTGCCTGCGCAGCACAGAGAATGTATATATTCTTTTCGATTCACGCATTTTTCCTTTTCATTCTTCAGTGGACGTATTCGACGAAGTCACACGTATTCAGGCTCGCCTTTCTCGGCGTTTATTCACCTTTACCATCAAGCCCTTCCGAAATGTTGCATCTTGTGAAAGATATTGTTGACCAGTTTTGTGATAACTTCACTTAATGTACTTAATATTGTTTTGTCTGAGTTTTATGATCTCTCGAAGTGTGAAATTGGTGCCCAGTGGATCTTACAATTCAATTCAAGATATTAGAATTGCAAGATCCAGCTATCTTTCTTCATGACTCTAATCGTCTAAATCACGAACGTGAAATTCATCTGCACGCTCTTCAGGAGCCTCGCTCACCTACTAGTGCGTACGATACCCACACCCATTTCTTCACAGGGTACCTCTTTATTTGAAATAAACTTGAGCCCTCTCCATCAACTTACGAAGTAATCGAGCATCATACCTTCTAAATGGCCACCGAACACTTCTAGCAGCATCTGTTCATGGAAAGCACCTGCGATAGAGTTGCACTGCTCATAACGATCCGACAGCTCTGGTTTTCCAGTTACTGAATAGCGCTCATAAAAAACAATCAAGAAGCAGAAGAAATGGAAATCATTGTTGAGCATATGAACAAAAAGGAAGCTTTTGTGGCTCTCGTAGGAATAGACATTCAGAACTCTATAAAAGAGTAATGGAACTTCAGAAACGCCCTCTCTCCTTCGACAGAGGGTAATTCGTGAGAGAGCAAGACGTCAGCCGTCTGGTTTTCATGCTTCAAGTTCTTTGAATGTGAGTACCAATACGTTCAGCACCACTGAATAAGCTGCTTGAAAAATTGCATACAAAGTCACGCGTCGATAGGCAGTGGTAGTATTTTGGAGGATGATGGTTTGCCATGAGGGCTGTGTCAGTTCGGCAGCTGTCTCGAGTTCAAGGTCAAGCGAGGCGTCGAGAAAATTTTCTGAATAAGGCCCTCCCCTTCCAACGGCCGAAGTCTTAGGAAGACTAAACCAGCCGAGCATGAAGGGCTTGTTCAACCTTTCCGAAGGCCTTCCCTCAAAAACGAAAACAACTCTTCTGCCCAACCTTAAAAGTCTTCACCAAGTATAAGAAGTCGAAAAATATCATTTACAAGTAATAGTACAAAAAACGGGAAAAAACTATGAATTAGACATGAAGATGCTTTTAACCAGTATAAAGTGATTGATCAGATGCGTTGGCGATGGAGCACCTTATCCACTACGTTGAAATTTGAACACATATTCAAATGACTATAATTTTCTTGGAAAAGGAGGAATTATCAATCTGAGAGCAGATTATAAGTTTTGTTTCTTTCTAAGCAGCATGAAAAGTATGAAAATTAGGGTTAATTCTTCAATTTAGGTTGACTGATGAGGAAAATTCATGATGAGTGCGAGTTTTTACACTTTTCTAACCCTTAGCCCTATCGGAAAACTTAGAATGTCATCATAAACTAGAAGATTTGCTATATTTAATGATGACTAGAAGTGCTCAATAGTTCAGTATTCGAAAAATGGTCACGTTGAGGATTTTTGCAGAATTAACAAGGAAAATGCATGATGAGTGCGGGTGTTCACTCTTTTCGAAGCCATAAGTTGGTGCAAGCTCGTTCATTTGGACAACCTCATGTGTCAGTGAAAACCAGAAAAGTTGCTTTATTCAATGGTATTTGAAGCTACTCATCATGTTGAGTAGTCAAAAATTGGCCACGTTAAGAATTCCCGCCCCAGTACCGCCGAATGGGACTTTTTCGCTGCATTGACCTTCTTTCAACGACTACTGCACCTTCCAGGGGCGATCACGAACAAAATGAATCGGTGCAGATGCGAATCACCGTGCTTTTTTTTCTAATAAGTGTAAAATTGTTTAGCGAATCTCATCATTAAAGTTTACATGCTTATGAATTTAAAGCAAAAGCATGCTTTTCTTGTTGAATAGTGGATCCTTCCCTGTCACATCTCACGCGAACTTTCGGAAACCTCTTGTTCTTCTGCTAAAAGCGATATTTTTCTTACGAGAGTCGTAGTAGAAGCCCGCGAAACTGATTTGGCCCACTCAGGGACGCTGCATCACATCCCTTCATACTCGTGGACTCATCTGAAAGGTAAAGTATCCATCAGGGGTCTTGAATTTTGGACTCTTCAACCTTGTCGCAATTCACTGAGGTAGCTCACTGGAGGAAATAGTGAGATGATTTTATATAGTTGTTTTGTGGTGTTGATTGTGCTTTGGTAGAGCAGAGTAGGTTGTAGCTGAGAGTGAGTGCGCTGACGAGAGCGAAAGAGTTATTCTATCAATGTGATTTAATGTGCCTTTCAATATGGATATGTTTTGTGTGTGGTTTGGCCTGACAGAGTTCATGGATTCTGGCTTGTTGAAGAACAAAAAGATGTAGTTGTATTGTCCGAATTTTGTGCAAATGAGTGTGAGTTGTTGCTGGTTGCAAGCTACCTGTGCGATTGATTGAGCTACCATGCTCCGAAGGTCAAGTGGTAGACTGCCCCTTGACTTAAAAGCAGGATGGATGTTGCGCTGAGGGTAAGTTCGAGATCTATAAGACGCCCTTCGATTTTGGAAATGCGTTGCTGTGCTGCTAGTGTATTTGTTGGTTTGTTATTAGTCTCTTTTCCTTCTAGGTTACTGAAATTACATTACGTTTATATCTTGTATGGCGTGGTGAAATAAACGGAGTTCGCGGAGAGGTGCCCAGAATTTCATTTATAGGTGCCGGTATCGGTCTGGCACCATTTCTAATGTTTTGATCGGACATCTATAAAAGTTTTTATCACTGGCGGGCAATGTTGATAGCATTATGGAATGCGTCCGATGTGTTAGATTCCTTGAGAAAGGTTTATAACTAATTTTATGTTAGTGGCGGATAGTATGATGTATTAAGATATAGGCAGGAGAGGAGATGTGAGAAAATTGGGAAAGAAAAAGTTTTCTGTGTTGTTTCTTCCATTGTTGGCTCTTTTTTGTACAGTGTTTTTATGCGTGATTTTCGCCATTTCGTGTTTGTGGTTTGTTTTAATGGATGGCTCTGGGAAAGCCTTTCAGAAATTTATCTTTTTGGTCTCTCTTGGTCTGTGTCTGCCACACAGTAATGCTTTTGCTGGGAACTCTGGTTTGTTTTTTGCATTGCATTGTAATTGGACGTGATTCTCGACAGAAAGAGCTTGGGATCAGAGATTTGAGGGGAAAAGAAATGAGATCGAGTGGTGGTACCGTCCCTTTCTGGAGTAAGTGTTATTGATTTTGACTGCGCACACTCATGAATTTTAGCTACATGGGTCTCTTCCGGATATTCTTCCTTTTGGTGGTTCTTTGGGAACATTTCTCATTGATAGTGGTGTTAAGTCGTTTTTTAATGGTTTCTGAGAACATTCGCATGAGAATGCGGGTAGTGATCCATTGCCTGTTATTGGGAGGATTCTTGCCTCTTTATTTCCTGTATTCTTAGTATTGACCGAGGGCATGCTGTTGATGCCCGGTTCACTGTCCCAGTTGCTTGAGGCAAACCTCTGGAAATCTCACATGGTGAGCAATCAGTGTTCATGTCATCTTGTTTTAAGTCTCGTTTCGGCCAATTTCGTCAGGTATTGGTGGACGTTTTGTCAGAACTTTATGCCCTTTGATTTGTGCAGTTAAATCAATGATGTGAGATCGCCCCACTGTTGCTTCATGGCCATTCGATGACCCTTTGGGAAATGTTGGTCTTCTTTCTTACTCTTCTCTTGATGAGCTTTTTAACTACTGTTGTGGAATCAGGCGTTCCTATGATCGTCTTGGTGTCAGTTTCTTGTTTTGGATATTCGAAGTTATTACTTGTTCGTATTGCAGCTCTCTCTTTGTTCAGTTTCCTTCTTGTTTGTAGCTCCCTTTGTATATTAATCATTGTTGTACTTCACGGCTCCATGTCTAAATGTAATCTCCAAGTCAGTTGTGGCTATTGGCCACTCACCAGGGTTTATCACAATATATCAGAATTCCGCTTTTAACACGGAGAAAAATTTGGCAAACCGGTAGGACGCTTTCTGCAAGTTCGTATCCATCGCCGGTGGTCGTGGCACGCAAGCCCATTGCTACAGCCCGTAGGACACGCTCGGGGTCCTCCTGTTTCACAGTTGTCGTTGTAGGTCGTATGGGGATGACTCAAACGAATCTTTGATGAAAACGTGAGTCCTGGAATCCACGAGTGTGTGTGAGAAAGTTGATCCACTCCTGACATCGCAGGCAATGTAGTTCTTGGTGATCCGGTCCAGGAATGAAGAAGTCTTTGCTTCCACGATGACGCCGCTGCTACATATAGTGTGAGTTGACGACTTGGTAAAGTACGGGCGGACCCAAATCTTCTATGTAGGAGATTAGATGTAGATTTAGCTGTGGAACGAGCGACGGTACAAATTCTATATTACCCCAGGAAGATGCCGTGAAGAGGGGGTACTCGATCCTTAAAAGGGGACCATTCTGAATGACCTATAAGGAAGTTGGCTTGCTGCTCCTCGGAACGTGGAGTGGGATCAGTCAGCCGCTCGGCATACGCATAATGTCTTCCAGGCGGGGTAGCCATACAGAAAACCGTGCTCCGTCTCGTTGTAGCATTTGAATGGAGTAATACACACCACTGTGAGTCCGGCTGGACTATAGAAACCATTTGAAGATTGTTGAGACGTTCGCCTACCGCCGCAAAGGATTCATTCAGCTGTTCCGTGAGAGCGGTATTACCTGTGGTAATCTTGCGGGACAAGAGAACCGCCGTTGCCCGAGAACCTTTCCAGACCTGAGTGATAACCGAAGATGTGGCATCTCGGAAGGTCTTAATGCCGCGACCGCAGAGAGGAGATTCGTACTGGAGCTCCTCAAATTTGGGTAGTAACCAAGGCAGGGCAGGCCCGGTCTCCAGAGTTTTGGTGTCAAAGAGTTGGGTCGTAGGCCCTGAAAGAGACCAGCGAGACTAAGAGGGAGTACTAGGGTGTTTCGTACCAACGAGCATAAGCAATGTAGGGGAGTAGAAGGAATGTAAAACGACTGTTGTGGAGAAGATAAGAAGACTGGATAATTCGTCCGATGTAACGTTTCCAATGCTGAGAGAAGGAATACCAACTGTGAGTTACCCACGCCGATATGCCTGCTGACATAAGATAATGCCGTGCGAGAAAATGACAATGGTAGGAATGATACAGTAGGCTGGGAAGAAATCCCGCTAACGCGTGAAGGAAAGCGCGCGGCCGGATGTTTGATAGCGAGACTTATCAAGATGTACTGGTGAACCTGCAGTATATCTGGGAATTACAGTTCTCGGCGACACGAGAGACTGCCGCGGACGTTGCAGGGAACTCCGTAACTCACCAAACGAGAAGTGCGTTATAAAATATAATAGTTAAGCTAACAGGCTAAGGGAGAAAATGGTTGAGGAAAAAGAGATTAAAATTGGGGTTTCGAAGTTTTTCAGCTCCAGTGAACCCCGATCTTGGCGTGTAGATGCGGTAGAGTAATGAATCCGCATAATTATTCGAGTCTCAATAACGCGTCTCATCCAAGGAACATTTGATCTCATAGACTCTGATGCTCAATGAGAGAGAGAAATGGTTAGCGCCGCTACTGATTCGCGATGGAGTTCCATGACCGTCTACCCTGTTTTTGTGCAAGTTTCAGCTGTAGAGTAGCAGCACGTTCGAAGGTCTTTCAAAAGCTGAAAGGAAGGATGCACTGTCGCGAAAAAAAACAAGCAAAGTCAGGCTGCAGGCGAGATGATGGCCGTGATAAGCCCTCAACGCAGAAGCAACGAGGCTTCGGCGATGAAAAACTGCATAAACATGGCCTCAGCTATGCAGTAACGCCGTACTAGATGGAGTAGCAGAGGAAACAGGAGAAAGAAGAGAAAAGGAGGAAAATCAAAAAAGGAACAATTATGACCGGAGATTGCGAAACTACTGAAAGAGGTGGAGACGAACTAGAGGCTATCCACTATGCAAAGCTGAAGAAAATAAAACGTGAAGTGCAGACTGCCCTCGCACAACAAGACTTGCGGTCACCATCATATGCGCCCAAACCACGGCTTCCTTCTTTGCGCTGAATTTTCCGTCTTCCGTAAATTTTCGTATAGAAACCGACCGCTGCCCTTGCGAAAATTCATACCGGTCGAGGTGTGTCAGGTCAATAGAGTCAGAAATTTGACCAAGTGGTCATCGAGCGACGTCATCGTTGTTTAAACGGAAGAAGACCATAGTAGAGAAGAAAAAGTAGTGAAGACAAAAGAAAAAAGAGTGGTACCGTGGTCAAAACTACAATTGCTGGCTCGTTGCATGAAAGAAAAAAGTATCTTTGTTATGAAGCAAAAGAAAGATGGTGGGAATCGATATAGCAAACAGAGGAACGATATAACAGAACAATTAACGAACTTATGCAAATAGGAGAATAAACGAATCAAAACCAAGATATATAGCTAAAGAAGGGAAATTTTCAAATAACTAAATAATAGAAATAGAACGAATGAACGGACTGGGAAGAAAGAAACAAAAACAAAGAGAGCTCGTAAGCTGTCTGAGTAAAGAAGATCGTAAGCTATAATGAAAGTGTACGAACGGGATGACTCAAGAGTAGGGTCAACCGTCACATTGGACAAATCTCGAAAATTCCACGGACCCCCCCCCTTTACGAAGGGTCTCTCGGTAAGACCCTCCCCAACCCAACACCAATTGTTTGTGTCTATGTATATATACTTAACTTAATAGATTTATTTTTATCAATTTTTATGTAGTAGTTAACCTAGTACTTAACTACAATGAAGTTTCACAAACCAAAGTTTGTCTAGCTCAGTTACTTTTACTATCTTCAAAGGTTTTTTCCAAAAACAACAACAACAATTTTCCAACAAAAAATTGTCCAAATTTGGAATTCTCCTGTGTACTAGTCCTGGTTCGTTGAACGGGAGTGGACTGACGTGGTCCGATGGTCGGCGACGTCTTTTCCTCAAGTGTATCTGAAAAACACAGGATTGAACACAGGAAAAAGTTGATGAGTAGCAAGAAAAGGAAGCTGCTTACAATGGAGATGTTTAGGATGATAAACAGGTAGAGAGCGACGAGTAAGAATTGTCCTATAAAAGCTGCTATACTTGCTCTGCGAAGCAATCAATGAAGTCGATGTCCTGAGTACGACGCAAGAGAGATGAAATTATGGGCTTGTAAGTTTCTGGGATCGTCATCCTGAAAACTTAGTTACTGTGCTGACGGGCGGGTGTGGTGGTGTTTTCTGGTGGTTCAGTGAATAACAATCGATCAACCCACCGGTTAGCTTGAGGTGGTTACTTTTTGAAGAAAGGGAAAGTGGGCTCTCACCTCTCGAGCGGATATGCTCC